>JACWBX010000048.1:0-63086 GCA_014622435.1 Polypedilum pembai
AAACAACTATTCACAATATCACAATTATAATTCAATTATTGTAGCTTTCCTCAGTCTGATTTTCCTCTTCTGGCCTACGTATAATTGACGGCTCTCGTCACTGCCAGTCAGGTCCGTTCCATCAATATTGAACATCCAGAATCGAAAAAACATCTTTGTTTCGGCTACTAAGCAGTCAAAGTATCAAAACCTTACAAATGTCTGAAGGTCTAGGCTGGGATCGATCCAGGGATCGCCAACAACCTAACCTTCAGATCCAGTGCTCGAACCGATCGGCTATCGAGGCACTCAACTGCTCCAACTTTAAATAAATTTCATTCATGTATGTCTTTTTAGGCAAAACATCATTTAATCGTTTTTGAAATTTAGAAAAGTTAAAGGATCTTTTGACATCAAAATGTAAATAGATTAAATTTTTATTCAGAGTTTTTGAACCAAATTGGAAAAGTATTGCATAGATTTTTAAAACCTGTTGCAATCTCTGTTTTGCCATGAAAAAGCAGTGACTGGTTTTATCCAGTCTGCAATAAAAAACTTGCGTCTTTTATAAAAAACGTTTAAAAAAACAGTAATGCAAAAATACGAAATAGATTTAAAATATTATTCATCGAATATTAATTCCTCGACAAAGCGCAATATGTCCTCAATCTTGAGATCCTTAACTTCCTTCTCTGAAAGTATATATATATATATTTTTTTTTTTTTTTTCGCTTAGACCCTTACGCTCTCTTAACCTTTTCAGTTGTCTCGAGCACTACTTCCTACGGACATTATCCCACCTCAAGGATGTGGATAGCGATAATTTTTTATTGCAATTGTTAAGACTCGTCAGTTAATCTTCATCTGGAGTAATCGTTTTTCTCTGGGCTCTCGTTCCAAAGTACTATTTTCCAAGTAACATTGTACCGTTCCCATAGAAAATTTTCGTCCAGAATCCGAAAAACAACTTATCTTAACTCTTGCTGAGCAGTTAAGGTATCAAAACCTTACAAATGTCTGAAAGGTCTAGGCTGGGATCGATCCAGGGATCGTCGCCATCCTAGCTTTCAGAACAGTGCTCTTTAACCTCTCGGCTATCGAGGCACTCATATGACGTTCAAGAATTGAGTTCTCTCTATTATCCAGAGAAGGACAGTTGCTGATAGCGTGGAAACTTATATATTCATTTGCCTCACATCTTTATAAAACTAAAAGCCCAAAATAAAACCGAATTGCATAAAAGTATCTTTTTCTAATTGACAATTATAAACTTTTAATTTCTGTAAAAAAGCAAAAATTATGGATAAAATGTTATTCAATGAGAATTAATTAACAGAGAGTTTTCATCATTTTAAATTATCAAAAATTCTGCATCACAATCTTTTAAATATTAATGAAATTTTTAAAATTTATTTTTTGATAAAAGAAGCGAATATAAAGGAAAGACCTTTATTATCATAAGAGTGAGTTTGATAAATTATAAAAAATATTTTCATAATCCAGCGACTTAAATGAAATGAAAGAACTTTTCTAGCATTTATCATTATAACAAGCCCAAATAAAACTTTTTCTGCTTCTCTTTTTTGTCTTATATTATCTCAATTTTATTGCATGGACGCCTTGATAATTTATACTAATGAAAAAAAAAACCAACAACAGAACGCTATGATACTGAAATTGTACATAGAAATAACGCATAAAGTTCAAATTTTATAAGTATAATGATTTAATAGCAAAAAATTATTCAGTCAGATGCTTCTTAAAGTGTATAAGTAGACATCAAAGAAGAATGTTTACAAAAGAAAAAAAGTAAATTTCTGAAAGCACGATAATCTATAGAGACTTGTACATGAATCAACATAGTGATGTAAAGAAATGCTTAATATCAAAGAGAAACTGGCTAGGATTACACTTAAGAAGGAAATTTTTTGTAGTTGTTTTGTTGGAAAATTTCGTGTTGACCATAAGTTTCTCTCATAAGATTTTTATAAAATATTAATTGACTTTATTCTTACACGCAATACACAACACTAACACAATTGATCTTGTTTTAGTCACTCATCAAGTTAATGAGCTTATTACCTTTTTACTCTTTCCTCTTTTGATGTTGTTGATGGATTAGAATTCTAATTTGATAACGTTTGACATGAAATACTTTTATTCATATTAAATAGTTTTATAATGAAAACTGTCAGACGAGAAGAAAAAAGACACTTTGACATGTCTTGGTCCGAGCGGGAATTGAATTCGCATCTCGTGATTCTCGACCAGGGACTTTTCACTAAGCTATCGGCAGACATCTCAAAGCTTGACAAAATGCCAACCTAAACCTTTATCTGCTCAAGTTATCGTTGCTCGACAGGAATTACTTTGTATTTCCAACAAAAACACAATAAGAAGTCATTCATACACTTTTTAAACACTTGAAATTTTTAAAAGAGTTTAGTTAGATGTACGTTGGCTTGATTAAAACAGAAGAGAAGAAAAAGTTTTCTTTGTTTGACTGGCACAAGAAAAAGTTGAGTTATTGAAGACAAAAAAATTAATTGATAGTGAAATTTTTGAATAATTTAATGAAATTGCTTGCTCATTAATTTGCCTTGACTGTAAATTATTCAAGAATATTTTATGTCAAATCATGAAAGGAAATAGAAGATTCATGATGGCATTTAATTTATTTTACGATCCTACCTTCAATAGATTTAATGATAGATACACGTTGTTTAATCTGTGCAAAAGTAAAAAGGCAAAAAAAGAAAAAGGAAACAAATTCATAACTTGAAAGTAAAGAAAACTCCATAAAAAGTCAATCGAATGTGAAAATAAAGCACAAGTTGATAAGAGTGAAAGGAAAAAGTGCCAATTCACCCTTCTCTCTATTGTCGCTTTAATCCGATCTTGCCTCTTCTAATTTTAATATTTCGTCAAGTGCGAACAATAAAAAGGCAAAAAAGCATGAATCGTATGAATGAGAAATAGATAAAAGCAAGAAATAATAGATCCAAGTTGGACCATTTTTTTCAAGATTGAATTTTAAAAAGCCGTTACAAATTTTTTTTTAAAACTTAATTTTACTATGAATTTTTAATTATTTTCATTTCTTATCTAATAATGAGGAAATGTTGAATTATAAACTATAATATAAAGGACAATTAGTAAGAAAATTCAATGATTTTTTAAATTTTGTATATTCAAAAAAGCAGTTTTAGGGGGATTCCAAAGCATTTTTTGTTGGCATTCCCCTATAATTTGAATTTTAACGGTTAAATCGCATATTAAAATATTCTATTATTTCTTGAATAAAATTTTACATTTTCATTTGTCAAAAACTTTAAAATTCTCTTTGCTTTTCTAAAACATTTTAATAAAATTGAAATTATTAAAAAGATTTCTACAATTTCTTGAATAAAAGAATTCAATTGATTTCTCTTGATGTCTAAAGATTAAATCTCTAGTGCAAATTTACGCATATAGAAAGACAACGACAAAAACACATAGATAAATTATTCGCGTGCGACAAGCAGAAGACAATAAAAAGGCGCCGGAATCGTAAAAATTGACAGTCATTGGAACCATCATTTGAGCGAACAGTTCCCGGGCGAAATGAAACCTTTTTTTCATTTGACAAGATTTCAATGATTTTTCAATTTACAATTAAGGTTTTGAGTAAAACAATTCGCATGGCGTGTGTGCGCGTGTAAAGAAAATGAATTGAGAGATGAAAATTGATTGCTACATGATTACTTTTTTTATGATGCATGAAGGAAGTGAAAAGTTGAAAAAAGTATATGTATGAGTGAGTTTACACATTGACAAGTGCCATAAATAGACTCTCACACATCACTTTTTATCTCTTTTCACAGTATGTGATAAACCACTGATGGTGATGATGATTGGAGCATTTTTACATCACTGATTTTGTTATTAATAAAAGCATTTAATGTGGAAAAATATGATAGCGTCATTTTATGTATTTAATATACTGAAACTTGCAATTTATGATGATGAAAATTGTATCATAATAAAAGATAAAGAATATCAAGGTTAAGCAATTTTTTTTTGAGTCTTAGATTTTTAAAGCAAAATATCTTTAACTTGTTGAAAAACACTTTAAAAAATTATTTTCATACGCGCACATTACATTTCATTAATTTCCATTACAACCCAACTGTGTTCACAATCAGAAAAATTAAAAATTTGAAGCACCATACGCACAAGTATCGCAATAAAAAGCACATGGAAATCATTTAGTATTTCTCTTTTAGCAAAAGAGAAATGAAAGACAAGAAAATATTTTCAAGCTGATTTTTAGCACTTTTCTTCTTTGTATTTAAAGAATATAATTAGGTATTTTACACCTGGTAGTTTCAATCGATCGTTAGGGAATTTCAAAAAGTTTACTAAGATTTTTCGAAATTATTTGAAATTTTAAAAATTTTTTAACAAAAATCTTAAATAAGATTATTTAGTTCGTTATTATTGTTTCTCTTTATAAAAGAAGTTATCATAAGTCTAATCCAACTTTGATTTCACATAATTTTAACTTAAAACTTGAATTTTTTTGTTTTTGTTTCAAAAATTATTTTCAAAAACGAATTTCGAAGATTTAAAAACTGTTCGAAAAGGGATTTGAAAATACGTTTGAAATTTTATTTTTAACGGTCAAAATTTCGAATGAAATTAGCAAAATAAAACTCATCAAGAATTCAAGTTTTATTTCAAATTTTCTTGATTTATTTCATTTGCTTAATTGTCAAAAATCATTCTGTTAATAACATTCAGACTCATATATGTAACTGATTTAATATCGATTAGGTTAATATCACAATTATTTAAGTAGCATTATAGTTTTGCATTTTATACCAGTTGGTTTAACAAATATATTGTTTTCCTTAATCTTATATATGTATGAAACTTGTTTTAAATTCAAGAGACAAAATTAATTTTTAAAATAAACTTTCCTTTTCCTTGCACGACTGATTTTCTTCTTTCACTTTTATACAATTTGTTTTTACAGACTTGAAGTTGAACCAATATCTCTCTTCTTTCTTTGAGTATGTCTCTTTTTCAAGTCCCAAAATTAAAATTAAATTTTATACATCGCATTAATTTATATTCAAATTGACCTTTTATTCAATTTCAAACGCGGTAGTGTTCGGTTGCCTTGAAATGATAAATTAGTCCACCATTGCTAATTGACTTTCGAATTTATGATCTTGAGCGAGTGTATAATATGAAAATACACACGCCATCGAGAATTGTGTTTTTTTATTCATGACGCAATGAAATTTACTGTGTAGCAGCAGTTAGCCAGTGTGGCACACACAGATCTAAGCGAGGAAAGAACCATTTCGTGATTAAATTTATTATACCCTAAAAGCAAATTTTCATTTGCTTGCTTCTACTTTGTCCAGGCAGTTTCTGCTCTCTTTTTCATTTCTATTTTGTGCTTGGCTTGTGGAAAAAAAATCCGAATGTGAAACAGTAAATGTGTGAATGGAAATATGAAAGAGTTGAAACGGACAAATATTATTTTGGATTCGTAACCGTTAATAAAATGTGAATGAAATTAACTTTATGGCGGAAAAATATCAATCATAATTATGATAATTACCATAAAAAATTTTTTCTGCTTTTTTCAGAATTATGACATAGAAGAAAAACTTCATAAATGACTTTAAATTGTCTTCGTTTCACATTTTTTCCACTATCAAATGAATCCTTTTAAAAACTGATTATCTAAATGCCCTTAAATCTTTTTATTCCTCATCGACCGAAAGAAAAAGAGAAAAAGGGCAATAAAAAACGTTACAAAGGTTCCAAAACAACCAATTTACATTCTTATTTATGTTTAGATTCACCTATATATATTCAAGCTCTACATTTATTCTGATCTGATTTTGAAGATAAGGAGAACATAAAAGAAGGATATTGGAGAGAGGAAAAGGTGAAAAAATAGTGAAAAGAAAGACGCCTGGGAGATCAAACAGGATTTTTCCAGTTAAACTTTTTGGAATTTGAATTGAAATTTTTGCAATTTCTCTGAAAATTGACTAAAAAGCATTTTTGTTTTCACATTTTGACATGATTTTAATACTAAAACAATGGGTTAGTGCTCAAAATGAATTAAAAACATTTATTCAGTCAATATTTAATTATTTAATAAGTAAAACTTTTTTAATTTTTCTGCATAGTTTTTCATGTTTTTAACGGCAATTCTTAATTTAAATAAGTACCAAAAATGCGCGCCAATTCAAATTTAGTACCAAAACAGTCTGTTTGGCCTCCCAGAGAAAGACGTTATTGCGTTTTAGAGCCAAAACATAGGTTTTGTTTTGTTGTTGGATGTAAACACATAACACACGTTTGCGTGATGATAATCTTTTTATTTCGACAGTTGAGGGAGTGGACACTTTATCAGAATAAAAAAGCTTTAAACTATGTTGAAATAATTGCTTTTATATTCATAATTTCTTTTTTCCCTGAAACTATTAAAACAGGTAACAAAAGGAAATTTTATCTTTCTTTTGAATTGATTTTTAACAAAGTATGCTGAGAAATTTACCTTAATTTAAAACACTTTCAAAAAATATTTCTTTTCCTTTTTCGTTTTGAAAAATAATTTAGCATTCTAATCTTATCTATCTATGTGCGTGTGCAAACAAAGCGTAAAAAAGGTTCAGAATTGTCTTAACCCATGCACACACCTCTCTTGTGAATTCACTCTCTCGCACTAAATATACTAAGCAGATAAAAAAATAGGAAAAAGAAAAACTTCATGTAAATATATTTACACACACAAAAAGAAGGGAACGAAATAGAGAAGAAAAAAGGAATTCAAGTTCAAGAAGAAGAAGAAGAAGAAGAAGAAGAAGAAAATTTCAAACAATTTACATTCTTTTTGCTGCTGCTTTTGTATTTTTTTTTTTTTTTGTTCAGAGCCACATGTCACATGAAATGACATGAAACGGAAACTTTTCCTTCTCTATTCCATTCATGTTTTTTTGAAATTTCTCCCTTTGCTTTCATATCGCATTATACATCCGGTGATGAAAAAACTTTTTAACCCACACCTCTATATCTTTCTTTTTATACTTTCATGTCTGACTTGTCTTTCTAAATGTATATCTAATGTTGCCTCTGTTATAACATTTTCTTCTATTGTGAACACACGCTATTTTTTTTGATAGATAGAACAAAATAGATGATAAGGTTTTTTGATGAAGAATTTTTGTTTTAAAAAGTTTATTTAAAATAAAGAATTTCTTTCAAACTTTAATATTTCTAGAGCCCGATACCGTTTTGTTTTTTAGTCGCGACTAACTAAAATTCAACTAATTTTAGTCGATTAAAAATAAAACACTAATCGACTAGAATTTAGTTGAAATTTATCCGAAGATTTCACCGGTTAAATTTTAATTGATTTTTAGTCGATCAAATTAACCGACTAAAATTTAGTTAGTCGACTTTAATCGACTAAAATTAAAATTTTATCGTCTAAAATTGAATTTAGTCGGTTAAAAAATCGACTAAAAACAACTAAAATTTTAGTCGATTAATCAGTGTTTTATTTTTATTTGACTAAAAATCAGTTAAATTTAAGTTAGTCGAAAAACTATTTTGGACTCTGAATATTTCTTTGTTAATTTAAAAAAAAAACTAAACTAATTTGTTATTATAACAAGTGCGTGCAGTTGTCAAAAGACGAGAAGAAACTTCTAGACAATTTAGACTTTAATTTAACTTTTTAGAATTTAAAACTTTTTAAATAAAGTTGTGCAGAATGAAAGCATTTGATATTGAATGATTTATTGGCCAATTTTCAAATGATTTAAGATTAATTTTGAGTTTGCATATAAACAGTTAAATGTGAATAAGCCCATGAATAATTGACAGTAATTGACTTAATCCTTAAAGCTCATGATTCGTATATTTTGCCAATACCTGCTGCTTATATGTGTATGCGTAGGTTTACGAGCATTATACATAGATAAAAATTGTCTTTTTCTGTTTTTTATTTGCCTTACTCATGAGCTCTTTTTTGGGTCAACAAGCAGGCACGTCATTTATTGATGATTTACAACAATTTAAATTTTATTTCTACATCTTCGAACACAATCTTTTGCATTCTTCGATTGAATGCGTATAAATTAACTTATTGTGGTTTATAGAATGAGTGGGTGAGGTTAGAAAGTAAATCATGATATGAGAGAAAAAAATCGATTGAAATACTACAACAAAAAGATTGGATTAAGGAAATTGTTTTTCTCCCTCTACCATTTGCTGAATTTTGAGAGAGATTTTTATGCGTTTAGGTTTATTGAATCTGACTCTTGTTATACGATAAAAAAAGAAAGGCAAAAGAACTTCCGTAAAACGTTGCAAAAAACTGTAAAAAGTGATAAAAATTTGAAAAAAGTGGCATAAAGTTGAAGTTCTTTTCCCTTGAAAAAAAAAATAGAAGTAAGCTTTGATAATTGAAATATTTTGTAATTTTTAGTTAATTCTTTTCTTTAGTTTGCTGCATGACAAAAAGTTACTGCAAAAGTATGACGAGACCAAGGGATTTGAACTTCATCAAAAATTTCATCAAAAAATTAAATTTGATTTTTTGATGTTTCCCATATAAATTTTTGACTTTTCTAGATTTTTCAATGATAATTATGATCGATTTTTATTTGAAGTATCAAAAGATCTTTCCCCTTGGATAAGACACCAAGTTTTTAATAAATAAATTGAATTTTTATAGACTCAATAACTTACCCAATTTATTGCGCAATCAACAGTTTTGAATGATTCTGAAAAATAAACCAAAATTATATAAATATATTTAATAAGATTCAAAAGAGTATTTCAAAATATTCATAAATAAAAATTTATTGTAAGCTTCTATATTTCTTTTTAATGTCATTGATTTTTCCATTTATTATAAATCTTATTCTTAAAACTTCTTTTTATATCAGCATTCAAATCATTTTCTTCATCAAATCACACGAAAATTGCTATTGATTTATAAATATATTTTCTAAAAAAAATCTCTCAGCACATTGATCGATGATTTCAATTTGATGGCAATTTTATTGAATTAGAAGACAAATTTTCAAATTTGATGATAAGTAAAATGATTGTTTATGAAAATAGAAAAAGATTTCAAAAGAAATTACGAAAATTTCTAAATATTTCGTTGGATTTCAGCACCGAGAAAAATATCTTTTATCAATAAAGCATAGTTATGAGTCCTAAAAAGTAAATTTTATTAACTGTTCAAAACTTTTATAAGTGCCATAAAAGCGGCATACATATGAAATGTTGAATTTTTCCAAAATGTTAAGAAATATAAAGTAAACATGTTAACGTATGAGCATTAAAACGTTCTTTTTTTGCCAAGCAGAGTTGGCAGACAGCCAGGCTGCCGAAAAATAAAGATTTTGAGTTTTTTCTAAAACCGTTTAGAATTAATTTACGAAATTTTGGGGTCTGATTGTAAATAACGAGAGCTTTCTAACAAGCTATCAATCACATTTCAACGACTCATAGTTTCGCTATAATTAGAGGCAGCTTGGCTGCCTTAAAATGTATGGGCAGCTCGGCAGCCTGCCAACTCTGTTTGCCAAAATATTTATTCAATAATTATTACAAAATTCTTAAAAAACACATTTAAAACTATTTAAGAATCGATTTCATTGAATTTTCATTAGATTAAGTTTTGCAACAAAACAATGACTTTCACAAGAAAATGCGCTTTTAACACATCACTGACAATAATTATTATTGACTTTTATAATTTAAAATAATTTCTATATTAAAAACAATCAACATGGAAAATTTATTTAAAAACTTTGCATTTTTCATTCAACTGATTATCTCTTTGCGTTGCATCAAATAATAAAATAAATAAAGCTTTATAAGAAGAATAATTTTTTCATCAGTATCTTTCAATAATTCAATTAATAATGAAGAACAAATTTTATTATTTAATTTTTTTCTTTATTGGAATTAGTTTAGTTTCAGCTAATGAATTAGTTCCATGGTCATGAAAATGTAAAATTATCTACAATATTCCTTACAAAATTAATTCAAGTGCCAATTTTACAAACACAACAACTGAGAAAATCAACAATGCACTTAAATATGCAGCAAAACAACTGGATGTAGAGCATAAAATTCTAGAAAATGAAAGTGTTTACGTTTTCATCACATCAAATGAAAAATGTATGGAAAATATCATTCAAAGTGAAATTCGTCCTAGTAGAGAAATCACTGCTTGCATCAGTACATTTACAACAACATCCAAAACATGAAAAAAATACGTCTCGTCATGTACAATAAACAGAAAAATTTATGATGCATCAAAAACTGCATTAGAAGTTAATAAAAGAATTTTTAATTTAGAAAATAATGATGAAAATGAAGAAGATACTGAAGACAATGTAGAAGTTTAAATATGTAAAAAAATGTCAACTAAATAAAGAAATATTGAATTAAACGAAAATTTTTCCCATTGAAAAATTAATTATTTAAATTTAAAGTTCAAAGTAAATTTGATCAGATCAAAAAGGTTTAATCCAGGATTTTTAATCTACTGGTTCGTAGCCAGTAGCCAAAATCTATTGTAACCAAATGAATACTTTTTAAAAAAATAGCCAATGGCTACAGTGGCCAAAATCTGCTTTTACAACTCTGGTTTCATCACTTTAATTATTTATCAATTGCGAATTTAATAACACAAAACTGACTTTAAAAAATTTAAATTTCCATGATGACTAAGATTTCATCTAATTTTGTTCCGCTTTCTCTTCATTATCTTTTCCCTGATTGTTTCTCTCAATTTCTTCTTGCTCATCTTCTTCACTTGAATCATTGTTTATTTCTTTATTAATTTGCAAACCTATAGTTACTGCTCTTGTAATTTCAGTTGAAAGTTGCAATTTTCCATTGAAACAGATTGCAATTTCATTGTGAGGTTGAGAAATTCTTTGTAACAAATTATCCGCACACTGCTTAAGAGAACTAATTGTTATGACATAAGTTTCATGCCGCAGTGTTTTGAAAGTCACATTTAACTTTTTTGCAACTGATGACAATTCATTTTGAATATTTGTCAGTTCTTCGGTTGTAAATTTTGATTTGAGATCGATTTTATATGGAACTTGCCATTTTTTGGATTTTTTATTTTTGCTCCATCCTATAACTGGTGCAATAAGCCCTTCTTCTTGACTTTTCGTGTATTCAATGTCTCCTTCACCTTCAAATGGTTCGTTTTTTCTACGTAAAAAAAGTGAGGCGTTTTCTTGTTGAGCAACATCTGATGAAGGCCTATAGGTTGGTCTTCCCTGAGCTAATGACTCAACTGAGACTATTAAAACGATAAGAATCAACACGAATATTTTCGCTTTCATCTTTAAAATAAGAACGAAAATAACTTTTACAGCTTTATTTATACTCTCATATTTCTTATCACTCATTTGATGAAATTCAATAAAATGAGAGAAACTTTGAATAAAATCATTTTTGTTTTTTTACGAGCTATTGATATTCTTTATATTTAAATACTTAACGATGTTTAATAATTAAATAAAAAATATTAATGTACAGAAAAGTAAACAAAATTTCCATTTATTGTTTGTTTTATATACTGATAATTTTATAGCACTTTTCTGTCAAAATCTCCTTGTTTTATTTTTAAAACTAAATCATAAAATTTCCAACTCAGTTAAAATATTGTATTAAATTTTATTGCTGTATCTCTGTCAATTTTCAATGAATCTCCAAACTTTTGATGTGCAAATAAAGTTCATATTCATATCTAAAAGTCCCGTAAGTTTTAAGTAATTTGCATGAGTAGTTTTTGAGAAATTAACCAAAGAGTAACTCATTAACATGCTTCTATTCAGAGTCATCAAACTCAGAAACAAACGACTCAAAAAATCTGAAACTTTAGTCAATTATCAGTGCTATTTAGCACTATATTATAGCAAAGTTTCAAGAAGATTACTTAAACGATTAAAAAGCTACAGCCAAAAAAAGTCAAAAAATGGCGATTTTTCGAATTTTTTAAAGTGAGTTATTTACAAAATAAATAATTATTAAGAAAACTAGAGGTGCTTGACTTTAACTGTTAATGTCATCGAAAAGCTAGAGAAATTCTGAACAATTTTGCCTTTTACAGTATGAGTCTAACTGTTTTCTATCAAAAGTTATGAACGATTGAATGAAAAAATAAATTTGTCCATATTTCATTGATACCACACTGTAACTTTAATTTTTACTTTAAATAAACAGAAGTTCGAACTAAATTTATTCTAAAAATGATACAGACACAATAATTATTTTTATAGCTTCTTAAATTTTATTTTTGTCAAAAATATCATATAATAATAAAATATTGAAATTTAAAACAACTTAAGCTGCAAGTCTTTTGTTCATTTCAATTTCCATCAATGTTGAAATCAAAAGGTTGCTTTTTGAATGTGAAGAATCAACACAAGTGACGATTTCATTGCTAGGATGATTGACATTGTTCAATTTATTTTCTGTGCATTTTTCCAGAGATGTTATCAACAAGTAAATTGTTTCATTTTGTGCTGTTTTTTCATTCAACATTCAGTTTTTTAGCTGCATATTTGAGTTCATTATTGACTATCTTCATGTCACTATTAGAAAAGTTTGCATTGATGTCAATTTTATATGGCACATTAAAAATTATTTTTGTTTGCGACGACCACGGGATAGAATTGCTTGCTAAAGAAACTCCAAATAAAATACAAATTAGAAAAGTTTTCATTTTAGTCGTTTTGTTGAAATATCACTGATGATTGAAATTTTCGAATTTTATTTTTATATTAATCTCATTATCAGAAATTTGATGTAACATTTTACAATACACAAATAAAATTCTTTTAAAGTATATGTAGAAAATTGCATCAGAATAAAACTGATAATTTTCTACTGTATAAAAGACTTTTTCATTGCGGTTATCGCATAAGTTTTTAAAATGATGAGAAAGCTTAAGCTTCTCCTGATTTTAGTTACTTTATTTCATTACAGTGTTTCATACAATTATAATCGTGATTCTAGTATTGAGTTTAGTGAAGAGCAAGATGACAATTCTATTAATTTAAGTGAAGAAGATAACGATAATTCTTTGAATATAAACGAAGAAGAAAATAACAATGTTTCAATCAATATAAGTGAAGAGCTTTTTGATGATGATCGATCACAGAATGACAATGACAACATTGATGATAATAAAGAATTGATCAATGAAGATGAATCAAGTAATGAAAGAAATTTTTTCGAAGGAGCTCAATTAGATTATTCACAATATGAAGATTTCTTCGACATTGAAATGCCAACGAGAGCTAGTAGTGATGAATTTCATGATTCAGGTGGAACAGGATTGAAAAATGAGGCAGCAAAGTGGCCACAAGTTGGAAATCGAATTGTGATTCCTTTTGAAATTAATAAAGCATCGAAATATACAAAAGATCAACAGAGAAATATCATCACTGCCATGAAAGAAATTCAAAGCAAAACTTGTATAAAATTTATTAAACGTGGTCTTGAAAGAAATTACATTGAGTTTAAATCAGACAGAAGTAAATTTTTATAAAATTGATGAAATTTTATTATTATAATAACAATGATTGAACTTTACAGACAAAGGATGCAGCTCAAAGTTGGGTATGAAAGAAGGTGGTCAAGCTATTAATCTCAATAAAGACAAAAGTTGTGCAAATGTTCCTGGAATTATTATGCATGAAATTCTCCATTCACTTGGCTTTTATCACATGCACTCGCATACACAAAGGGACCAATATATCAACATTATTTGGGACAACATCAATTCCTCTAGAAACTCTGATTACAGAGCAGCTGATGCTTCACTTACTTCGAGCTATAATACAAACTATGACTTTTACTCTATAATGCATTACGCTCCAATAATCAATGGTAAAAGAGTAATTAAACCAAAACAAAAATATATGTTTTATGACAAATATATGGGACAGAGAAAGACATTAAGCGAGGGTGATATAGCACGAATAAATAATATGTACCAATGCTCAGAAGTCTTCAAGCAGAGAAATCGAGTCTCAAACACACCTCCACGAATTGAGAATCCACAAAAAATCACAGTTCGAGTAGATACAAGAACAACCAAAAAAAGTAGAGTTGCGACAACACCCAGATATGACGCTGTAGCTGAATCTCAAGAAAGTATCACAGAAAGATGGAAAAATATTAATGAATTAAGTTCAAGATTTATTAATAACAATCAAGGATTTTCTATAGTTCCACCAAATGATCCAAATTTTACATCTTTAATTCGACAAATTCCAAATACACAAATAAATCCGATAGGTACTATAAACAGATCACCAGTTTATTACGAATCTACTTCATGTGTAAATGGTAGATGTGTAACGAAAAATTCAGTTCAAAATGGTTTTGCGAACAATCAAATTGGTTTTGAGCCTATTAACACAAATAATTTTCATCCAGCTCAACAGCAAACTAGTGCTTATAACATAAACGGAAATAGAAATGGATATACTTATGAACGTTCTTGGTCGACGTCTTATTCAGGAGGTTCAGGATAAATTTTTTTAATAGTGCAAATAAAAATAATTTTTTTTGTTATTAATATGGTTAAATAATTTTATTATTGAAAATTTGGAAATATTTTTTAACTAGCACATTCGATTCACTTTGCGAACATCTTTTGCCAAAACATTCATAATTGCAGACACTAACTTTTGAGAATTAAAAACACAATTATTAAATGATGAGCATCGAAATACTCAAAAACTAAAATAGGCATTGTAATACTCAACAAATAAATTTTGAGCATTAAAATCTTAAAGTCTAAGGCTTAGCGTTGAACTTTCAACTCTTAATCAAAATATTGAGCATTAAAAAATTCAAACAATTAGAATTTAGCACTGAAACACTCAAACATTTATCGTCATCATTGAAACACTCAACTTTTAGTGCTGAGCATTGTAACACTCAAGCACTTAGTGTTGAACACTAAAACACTAAATATATGTGCTGAGCATCAAATAATTAGTATTAACTGGTATCAATTAGTGGCTTCAGATATCACTCAACTATAAATATTGATTGTAATTTCCTTAGCTTTTGTTTAATGTTTTTACTTTTTAATTCTTTATTGACTTATAAATTTCCACATTTTATTGATGATGGGTTTCTCCAAGTTTAAATTACATTTTATTTGAAAAAATAAAAAGCAAAAAATTTAATATGATTCATCATGTTCTTCATTTGAAACTTCTTCATCTGATTCATCATTATTTTCACTTTCACTTTCTTCTTCTGTTTCGTCATGAACTTCCTCGCTCGATTCATGTTCAGTAATGCTTTCATTCACTTGAAAGCCTATTTGTGTTGCTCGATAAATTTCATTAAAAGGCTCAGTTTTATTATCAAGACAAATATAAATTTCCTTATAATCAGGTTGATGTTGATTAACTGAGTATGCAATGCATTGTCGAATTAAAGAAATCACCAAATAATAAGTTTCATAATCACGCTCTTTAAAAATAACTTTCATTCTTTTACCAGCCAATTGCAAATGTTTTTTGATATAATTATAATCATCAGCAGTCCATCTAACATTTCTATCCATAGTATAGGGAATTTCATACTTCTTGTTTTTAATTTTCCAACCGATAGTCGGAGTGACTAATTCAGCCTCTTGACTTTTAGTGAATTCAATATCTCCTTCACCTTCAAATGGTTCACCTTTTCTCCTTTTATAAGCGTCTTCATTTCCTTGATTTGAAACTTCAGGTCGTCGCTTATTATTTGTTGTGTGCTGTGGAATGTTTCGATCAACTGAATCGTGCTGTTGTTCATCATCATTTATTGGTACTTGCTGATTTTTATGAAGATTCTGTTGTTGCTGTTGACTATGAGTTGAAGTTGACTGCAATTTATTAGTAGTATCAGCTTGATTTTGTTGAACATTTTGAGCAAAAGATTGCTGATGTTGTATTAAACGGTTTTCAGCATCAATCACCCGCTGTCTTGCTGCTTGCCAATTTGTATATTGTTGATTATTGTGAATTTCTTGTTGCTGTTGACTTTGAAGTTCTGTTTGCTGTTGATTATTTTGATTAGAATTCCATCGATAATGTGGCTGTTGTTGAGCATTCGCTTGTTGTGGTTGCAGATATTGAAATTTTGTTTGCTGCTGATAATTTTGATTAATCTGTTGAGATGTCTGTTGATTTAATTGTTGCTGCTGCTGCTGTTGATTTTGATTCCATTGATAATTTGGTTGTTGCTGCGAATTTCTTTGTTGAGGTTGAGCATTTAAACTTGTTGCAATTAATAAAATGCATAAAACTTTCAACAAAATCTTTTCTTCTTTCATTTTTAATAAAATTGAATTAAAACTGATAAGAGATAGACTCATTAGACTTTATTTTATAGCTTGAAAATAATTGATTACATTCTGATGAAATAAACATCACAACAATATTTAAATATTAATGTGTGAGGAATTAAGTGTGATTATATTGAACGATTCTCATATTTAAATATCAATTTTAAAATCATTTCGTTGAAATTCATAAGTGATGAAAGCATGAGAACAATTTAGGGTTCGGAATTATGCAGATAAGAAGAAGAAGTATGCGCATAATTTTCTTCTTCTTATTGATTTTTCCATACAAAAATGAATAAGAAGAAGAAAATTATGCGCATACTTCTTCTTCTTATCTGCATAATTCCGAACCCTAGAACAATTAAATGTTTTTTGGTGCATTAATGTGCTTTAATGATGCATTTAAATAATGCATAACGAATTATATTTTCATAAAATATATTTTCAGCACATTTTATTGCCTCTCTCAACACAGTTGCAATGATACATATTTCGAATTCTTCTAACATCACCCTCACTCAATTTAATATTCTGCCCAATAATCTTGTTATACTTTCCACCGTGAGTTAAAATGGTCGGCTTACCGTTCTTGCTAAAGACATACATGCCATAATGCATAATTGAGAAGTAATCATATGGTGTACCAAAATTGGTTGCTTCCCAAGCCGCAATCTTTTGAAATTGATGTACTCCATCGTCACTTATATTTTCATTTATCACTGAAACATATTGGTCACGATTTGCATGATTTTGCATGTGAACGAAACCCAAAGCGTGAACAAGTTCATGAATTATCGTTCCAATATGATTAGAGCACGTTGCTGTACGTTCGAGCGAAAGTCTCTGCTCTCCGCCTACTCGACCAACATACGATGTACACCATTTACCAGAATAAATCGTCAAATAATCGACCTCCTTACTTCGCCATTTGAAACTTATGCAAGTTTTCTCACTCACATGCCTCATGGCTGTATAAATTTTTGCAATTTGAAGCTTTGTAAATCCAGCAGATGAGTCGATTGTGAATGATACGACAATTTTGTTGCCTACTCTTGGCCAACGATATTTTTGATTTCTCATACCTATACCAGTGTCTGAATATAAAGGTTTTATTTTATTGTTGGCTTGTTTGTTTGGAAGAAGAATGATGTATTCAAGTAGTGTTCTATAAGCATCTTTGTGGATGAAAAATATATAAAAGTTTATAATTTTCAATCAATATTGATTTTCTTTACCTCTATTATTTTCACTTATCTGATACACTTTATAATTATCAACACTGCCAATTGCAAATTCAAATAAAAGTAGAATTGCAAATTTGTCAAGTGTCATAATGCTTTTGATTGAATGAACTGAGATAAATTATAGATGAGATTCTGTTTATATATCAAAGAGCTTTGTCTTCCGGATTAATTTTCTAACAATATATTTAATTTATTCGTTGAATCATTATCAAATTAAATTATTCAAAATTGTTCATAGAAAATTCATTCCCTTGATTCTTGCATGAGTTATCTAACTTGCATTTAGAGAATTAAGTTCTTGTTCTCTCCTTTTCTCTCTCGTGGATAATATTTATTGATAAATGTTACACAAGCGTGAAATTGAACCTTAATGTAACATCAATATTTATCATCGATGTCATTCACTTTCTTTCTCCCATAACATCATTCGCCACTCCATTAAATTTCAATGTTTTCAACAATAAAACACGTATAATTTTTACAACCATAAATTTTACTTTTCATTGCATGGCATCAAAGATATTAAAAACTCCAACATTCAATAACTATAGCATCAATAAGATTAACAAATGTTAGTAATTTCCTTGGAGGCCCAACAGACCGTTATTTTGAATTAAACACGACCGTTAAAAACATGCGAAACTTTTTGAAAAATAAGAAAATTTCTATTTTCATTAATTATTTGGGTTCATTAGCGTAAATACAGACTGAATCAAAGTTTTCAATACGTTTTCAACAAAAATTCATTGATATTTATTTAAATTTCTTTCAAATTATAGTAATTTAAAATGCGTAAATATAACGGTCACATGGAATTCAAAAAATTGTTGTAGTTTTTTAGGGGAAGTAGCAAAAAGTTTTGTTTAAATTTTAAAAAATTTAACTGAAAAAATTCTGTTGAGCCTCTAGAATAATTTCTATTAAAATTATTTTAATCAAGGTAATTTAAATTTGTTTCTATTATAGTTCAAAAGAGGAGAACTATATCCCTTAGGCTATTTTAGTTATTATCGAATTTAAATATTTATTTTAATTCCTAAATAGCTTAAAAACAAAATTCAATCTCTATTTATTTAACATGGAAAATACTTCCTACTCTTTTTCTTTCTCTATCTTTCTGTTATGTATCCATAATTTGTTATTTCAAGGTCAAAAGGAATAAAGAAAAATAACTCATTTACCTCAATAAATTATTACTATAATGATTCAAAAAAAAGAAAAAGAATAATTCGCCTAGATTAAAGCAAGTGAGAGTAAAATATTCTCATTAATTTAAATTAAACTTCTACAATTACTGCATATTCTTAACCACACAATATATACCCTTATAATTAATTTATATATTATAATATTTTCCTCGCAAATGTTTCATCTTTTTCGTTTTTTCCAGAAACGGTATTAATTATGATAACAAGTAGCAAAAAAAAAAAAGCTATCTTAGCAAAGCCACTAAAGACACAAGCGATTAATTGAATTGGCAACACAATTATACCGCAAATTGAAATGAATTAATTGAAATGAATATAAATTTAATGAGACGAACAAGGTTCACGATCTATGGCCTTAACGATCCAATTTACAGCACAGCATGTTATTGAAAATTCGATTCAGACAGTATGCGATAAATATAGCAAATGAGGAGGAGAAAAGCGATTTATTTAGAAAATTTCTCTTCTTTAACATTTTCTATCTTTGGCAATGCTTCTATAATGCTTTTATGATTGGTGTGAATGAGCATACAATATCCGTAGCATATAGTAGGCTATGATGTAGGCAATTTATGGCACATGGAAGCATATTTTGTATTTCCGTGGGGCCATTTTATGCCAAATAATTTCTTTTTTCTATGCGATCATGAAAGTAAATTTCCTTCCTTCCTTTTTCACATGGCAAAAAAGAACACATTATATTTGTATATGTTTGTTTCAAGGTAGAATTTTTATGTCTTATAACCCGAAGAAGATATCCTCCTTTTTTATACTGCTGCTACTTTTTATCTGATGTGAGCGTAATATATTGATGTGCTTTATTTGAAAATTCAGTAGCCGTACGCGTAATAGCAACTGTGCGTTTTCATTTTGAATCTTTTTTCCAAGGCAAAAACACTTTGAATCAAGATCTGAGAACTTTTTCAAAAATTTTTGATCCCAGTTTGATCCCATATTTAGGCAGATATTTTAATGAACAATCACTTGTTTACTTATAAAAGCAAAGAATCAATTATAAAAAGTAAAGATTGAAAGAAAATCGAGATTTTAATAAGAAATAAAATCGAGACAAAAAATAATCATAGTAAGCAAAAAGACTTCATAGGTCTTATTTTTAATCTTGCTAAAACTGAAATAAATCGTGTGTTGGAAATACAAAGTAATTTTTATCCAGCAACGATAACTTGAGCAGATAAAAGGTTTAAGTTGGCATTCTACCATGTTTTGATATGTCCGCCGATCAGGAGACGCGGATTCGATGCTCGCTCGGACCAAGACATATCAAAGTGTCTTTTTCTTCTCGCCTGACAGAAGAGAAATAAATTATGTTTGTAAAATGCATAAACTATATTTAAATCTCATTATTTCAAATGTCAAGGTTGACATGATCCTAAGAATATTATTTTTATATGGTACAACTCAAACTTATACGAATTTGATATTATGATTAGACTTGATGGAGTACAGATATTTCTTACACACAAACACCCTTGGATAAGTTGAGTAATCTAGGCAATAAATTAAATAAGTTTAAGCACAAGATTAGATTGACTTTTTTGTCGTTGCGAAATGAAGCTTATATTATTGAGCCAGCTGGTTTTGGGGCTATGAAAAGGATATTTTTCTTTGATTTGATTCTGATACGTGTAATTTAGGCTCCAGGAAAGGTTTTTATTACATTCATTTTGTGAGAGAAAAACTTTTTCTGTGTGATTTCTTTATAACATGAAAGAAACCTCAACACGATTTTGATTCTTACTTTCAACTTTTAAATAAGATTTGAAAGAATTTTAAAAATGCCTACTTTAATTTAAATAAAGCTATATTTTTTAGATTTCATGCTTGAACTTGTTGAAATAAACAAGATGAATTTAATTTATGTAAAAATAAAAAAATTTATTATTAAACTCTCTCTAGAAATAAATGCTACATCTTCTATTGTGCAAAAAATAACTCAACAATAAAATGTTCACAATGAATTCATGCGTCTGTCGGAAATGGCAAACAATTAATCTTTCAAAATGAAATTATAAGTCGATTACAGCTGAATTTAGCCATAATTTTCTACTCGCACTCAAACTTTCTTAAACAAGTCAATAAATTTTAATTTTCTACTTCCATAATTTTCTGTGTGTCTAAAAAAATGTTACAAAAATAATTCTCTGGTGGAAGCAATTAGAGACACATGAGAATTTATTAAATTAACACACGAAAGTTTCACATTTAAATCTTCTTCATTCACTTTCTCGTTGCATGCCACTAACTATCATATGATAATGTTATTACTGAGTTAATTTATGTAAACTGCCTATAATATTCATGAGATTATAGCTAAAAGTGTTGATCATTGAAGGCGAGAAAGTTAGATAGAGAAAAAGTTTTTAAAAAATAATTTGTCAACAACTGTCACAAAATTCGAAAGTAATTTTAGAAAGACAATCAAGATTTTTCTCTAAAAAGTCTTTTGTTAATGAGAAAGTATCAACAACAGCTTGTTTAGTTGCCGCTTGAGCACTCGAGTGTTTTCTTCCTTTCGCTCCTTTGAATAATTAATGATGTCACATATTCTGTCTTTTAATATAAATTTTTGCGGATTTTTGGGTCTTTTCTCTTACTTAATTCCACACACACTTCATAAAGAATAATTTTTTAATTAAATTGCGTTACTCGAGCTCATAAAAATTTCAAATTTTACTTTACGCCAGTTTTCGGCATAGCACGAGGCATTCGTAAATGAATGAACGAGTCATGAAAAATTTAAACAAACATCATGATCTAATCGTACTTTTGTCACTTCAATTAGGGTTGAAAAGCTTGAGTGTCGCTATTTTCTTACTTATTGTTGCTATCATTATGTTGAAATTAGAAGTAATGTTTACATTCATGTTTGTTTCTCTTTTCATGTCAATTGCATGACTTTTAAAAGTATTTTAAATTTCATCAAAAATGATTTAAAAGTTCTCATTATGTAACGGTAGTAGTAAATTCAAAAAATATCAAGAGTTCAAAATAAATATTAAACAATTTATTTAAGTTTAAGATTAAAAATATTTACTTAGTGTGGAAAATGAACCAATTAATTTATTATTTAATATGAAAAAGTGTCCAAGTGTATAATGAATTAAGATATAATGAATATTTATGAACAAACATAGTTTAAAGTGATTAATTAATTGGTTCATTTTCCACACTAATTAAATATTTTTATTCGGAGCACTTACTTAAACTTACATAAATTGTTTAATATTTATTTTGAACTCTTGATATTTTTTGAATTTACTACTACCGTTACAATTAAAAATACAAAATTTGACAAATTTTCTTTTTCATTTGTAAATTTTTTATTTGATTGAATTAATAAAAATACACATGTGCCGTTTACGCAATATAAATTGAAACAGCTTGTAACTCTTTTGAAGAAGTAACAAGCTTTGCACGCAAAATTTCTCATGTTTCAATGAGACGATAAAAATACAAGCACACAATTGCTCACATAAGGGTGAGAAAAATGTGCTTTATACGACAGTAGCATGAAATGTATACATATGGCGTCGTCCACCTCATTTCTCATTCATTACTCATTTATGACGCAGCAAGGAGAAACTCTGTATATTTTTTACTTCGTTGACTTTCTACTTACACATACAAAGTGTTTATAAGCACAAATGTAAGAACGAAAAGTAACTTCAAATTATGTCAGTTATCCAGTGAAATGTAACAAGAAAAATGTCAAACACCAAATGTGACAGTCATAAAAATTTATGTTTACTACTATACGCCATTGAAATTGAATTCAACACTTTTCTCGCTTTGCTTTGAAATACTTTGAGGAAAATCTACAACAATCGTGACTCGATGGAAATTTTTGTTCTCTTTCTTTGCTTTTTCAAAAGCACGATTTTATGAAATGCAATTTTTGTTAGTACAGATTGTGGGAAAAGAAAAGAAAAATTTCACTTTGCGGTCTAAAGAGAAAAAAATTTGTCGTTATTTTGTTAATATAAGAAATCTTTGCTTACAGCAACGACAATGAATGAATTCTCAATATTTAATTAAATACTCGAGAACGAGATTTTGATTAAATTTTTTACTGCCCTTTTTTTTGCTTTTTGACATCAAGAAAAATGAAGCATTTCAGCAAACATTTATTTCGTTAATATTTGAATTATTGCTACTAAGTTTTAATAGAAACTTTCTTATTTCCAAGCGAAATCAAAACTTGATAACGAAAACATAGTAACCATTGAAACTCAATAATTTTGTAATAATAATAACGGTAAATTTTATTTTGAATCTTATGAACAGTTGTTTACATTTTTATACGTGTTCAAAAATTTTGTATGAAATATCTGACGCAAAAAATTTAAGAAAAATTTCAATCTCCCACAAATCCTTAATTGCAAAATTTACAAAAATCGTTTTATATCATACAAAATATTGAAATGAAAAAGTGTCAACAATATAAACAGAGTTTGAAAATCGCTTTATTACAATCTCATTGTTGATATGAAAAATTTCAAAAATAATTTAATTATACATCATTGTGAATCTGTTTGACAATTAAAAAATAATCACATAATTTTCATTCAATTATCACAACTTTAGAAAATGGCAATAAAATATAATTGATTTTCGTCTCTTAAACAACGCAATTTACACATTTCTCGAAGATTCTTCTTAACAATATTTACTTCGTCATTTTTTCATTTTTTCTTCTTTTAAGAAAATGCAATTATTAGTTCATAAATATCTTTTGTCAAGCCTAAAAAAGCATAATTTTTAGTAATTCTCGATTCAAATAAATTTTCTCATGCGAATTCGTTCCATTTCAATTCTTTTAATCAAATTTAGTAGAAAATTACATTCATCGTTTTGTGTATCGTAGACATAAAAAAATTCAGCTCTATCATAATAAATTTATGTTTTTTGCCTTCTGCCTCTTCCAATGCAAAAGATATGAAGGCAATAGCAAGCGCTTATCCTAAAACCCATCCCCCATCATTCATAAATTTCTGCTCTAACTGTCTTGCTGTGTGTCCAAAGTACAAAGTTGTCAGAAGGCATGATAAACAAACAAAACTGATGTAGTGTGCTCATATATAAGGAGGAGAAGAAAATGGGAAAAAGCTTTACGATGAAGAGAACAATAATAGCATGGGAAAATAAATTTTTATTCACTTTTTTCTCTCGTTTTCTTTCTGGTGGTTTTGTTATTCTTTTTTGTGTACATTTTTGTTGCTATAACTTGGCTAGCTTATTTCTTTTTTCTCGTTTTCATTCACTAACTCACTTGGTTGCTGTGAGTATTTTTATTTTCCTATTTTACCATTTCAAGCGGCTTACATTTTTTATTATTATCGTTCAAGCATACATATATTGTGCTTTTTCATTTATTCTCTCTCACACTCTTCACTTGGACATTTAAAACGCGAGAGAGAGAATAAATGAATACGGTATGACTATAGACATAATGGTAAGAACGAAAACTTGACCGTAAAGCACAGTATAAAATTGTAATAATTTATGTGATCTGAATACAGAATAGAAAAATAAAAAAAGACAGGATATTGGAAATTCAGAGATAGAGAAAATGAAAAAATCTAAAATCAGTTGGATAATAAACAAACATTGACTATGTATACTAAGTAAAGCTTTATTTTTATTAATGAGGAAATTTATTTAGGTTTATTTAATTTCTCAAATGAATTGTTACATGTCTATAAATTTTTGGAAATATCATATTTATAGCAAAATAGATAAAAAGTAAAAATACTACCTAAAACATTATTAGGGTAAATCATTTAATTTTAAACCACTACTTTTCAATACAAAATTGCAAAATATGTAAAAATGTTCGATTTGCAAAAAATCTTATTTGAAGCAAACATTGCTTATTTAAGTGACTAAAACGATTGATAAAGTTAAAAAATAAACTATTTGAGTGTTTAATCATCAGTATTGATTATTTAAATTGAATAATTTCGAAAATTAAGCAAGAAAATTTATAGCTTCATGTACAAATCACAATCGTTGAGTAAATTCATGCAATAAATGATATTTTTGTCATTTTCCCATCAAATGATTTACCTTATTCTAATTCTCAATTAATCAATAGAACTTTAAAACATTTTCACTTTAACTTTTCTCACTTTTCATCCACTGTTTGAGTCAATTTCATTTTAAATGAATTAATCAAAAGTTGATAAAATTGTAGAAATTTTTATCAGAGTTGTAAAAATAGAATCTACTCTGTAGCTTTTGGCTACGGAATAATAATGGCACTGTAGCTCCCTAGCGAAGGGTTTAAGGGAAGGGAAAATCTTCATTAATTTGTTCATCCTTAGTTAATGCTTGGTACAATGATAAGTCATGAGACCAGTAGTTTAACAAGTCTTATTATTACTCCTTCAAAGTAAAATTTTATCAATCAGATTTTTAAATTGACATTAACGTTTTTCCCACTATAAAAGCTTAATTTAATTATTAAATAATCTCATCGGATGTGTTTGAAGCGTTTGTCCTGATTCTAGTTTTTTCTGCTGTTGATTGTGTGCAAGTGTTGTAAAAAAAAAAAATTTCAATTATATGCATGACAACTGATAAAGTGCACATTTTCTCAACTTTTTAGTAGTACTAGGAAATAAAACTTTCATTCCAAAAGAGCATCATTCAGCAAGCTTTTTTCAATTAATTTTTTTTTTCTCTTTTAATAGTAGAAAGCAAAAGTATGTATTCTGTCAGACCCACACAATAATTTTTTCCTCATTTTTACTCTTTCTATTCACATTTTACGCTTTCGCAACTCACACAATAAGTTGAATAATGTAGAAGGTGAAAAGGAAGAAAAATTAAAATGAAAATATTTTAAAGTTCTTGTCTAAGCTTTATCACTAGTCTAGGAAAAAAATTTTTTTATTCTTTCTACATTAATATAGGGTTTAGAAAGTTAGTATGCGCATATATGCCTTCAACCTTACTTTATTAACTGCTTATTTAATAAAAATTTAGAAAAGTAATCAAAAATGTAGAAAAATTTAAATTTTGGTAAATTCGTCAAAAATTCGAAGACAAAATGAAGGTAGAAAACTTTTAATGTAGTATAAAAATTTATTTTCTTTTTATTCAATCTTTGGCAAGATTTTCTCTAAATAATTACTGTTAATTCTACATTTGACCTTAATTTGTCATCTGAGAATGAAAGCAAACATTTTTCACTCACTTCTTAATGGTAGTTTTTATGTTTTTATATCGATCAATGAAGGTTGAAATAAATTCTTGTTGATAAGGTTAATGGCGTGAATATGCTGTAAAAGCGAATAAGTTGTGCGTGTATTTGAAGGTTATCATTGAATGAATAAAAATTCCAACGGAATTAAAGTATTGAGAGAAGAATTGTTTTAGATTACAAAATTTCTCTTTAATTTTATTTTATCTTACATAAACAATTTGAAGCGTAGTAAACTATGAAATTTTTAATAAACTTATACCATAAGGTCTCAGGAAGAATGAAAAGTTAACGGTTATTTTATTCGAAATTTGAATTTGAACTAGCGCGTTTCGATACAAAAAATTTCAAATTTCATTTGAGAAAAACGCGCTAAAATTTTTATTTTATTGTTTTTATTGATAATTACTGCTTCAAACTTGAATATTTTAGCATTTTTAATCTTTCTTGAACGATAGCTATTGATAAAAGTAAGAAATTTAAACTTCATTTGTCGTTTTCTCAGAAATTACAATTTTTGTAAAGAACTTTTTAACGGAAAATTAAGAGAAACAACAAGCTCGCGCAATTTAAATTAAGGGATTAATTGAAAACATATTAAATCATTATGTAGAGTGAAATTGCCATGCATTCTTCCTTAAATTTTTGTTAAATTTATGACTACAAAATACCAATTGAAATACCTTTCGGCATAATACAAAAAAGATGCACATGTGAAGAAGATTCTAATGTATATTTCCAATTACAATCAACATTCATAAATGTCTTACATCATCATTGTAATCGTAATCATCGTGTATTTTCCCATATGTTCTTCATGCATTCCATTCTTCTTCTTTTTCATTTCATATTATATGTAGATATAAGGCTAAGGAATTTGATTGCTCGCCTGTGACAACAGCAAAATATCAGTAAAGATGGTGAAGAAGAGCATAAAATCAATACTAGAAAAGAGTTTTTCCTTCTCTTACTCTTTAAGTTAAATTGTGTATTTGCATTAGAGCTAGTTGTATTTTTTTTATTATTTCCAAAGCAACACGTTGCCGAACAACAATTCTATATTCACTTGTTCATTCATATATTCTACTCTTGCTATATATGCATACTCTCATGCATTTTCAGTGTCAGACAATTTGACTGACTGACTGTTTTTACTAATATATCAGCAAACATATTCTCTTTCACTCAACACACCGCTATTCCCGTCAATTACCATTTTGTAAGTATATGTGAATGTGAAATAAATTAATATAACTAAGAAATAATAGAAATTTTTTGAATTTTCCTAAAATTCATAACAAAAAGTGTTCTTGTATTTAGATTAAAATTTGTAGAATTTTTTAAACAAGATTAAAATTTTCTCATCTTTTTTGAAATATAAGAACTTAATTCTATTCTATTTCTCTCTTTCATTCAACCATTGTTGGCTGTCTATTGCAATAAATTATTCATGATTGACGTATTCAACCGCAAGTCTATTTTCATCGAACAAGATAATAAATAATGAAAACTCAGCAATTTCCCTTGAAATTAAAGAAGAAAAAATTTTTTTTTATTATTCCATTCTCTGCTAACAACAACGACAACAAAAATGTAATAAATGACAAATCGTATAAACTAAGTGAAACAAAGGCGCGATAGGCGTGCGACGAAAATTCCATAGGGGAGGAGTAAAAGAACAGAAAAAAGTTTTCTCATGAAAAATAATGTAATAGACAATATAATGAAGAATATAGATAGAGTCATGGACTGGTAATTTTTGTCCTTAAAGTTCTAACGGAAATTTGTGCTTAAAGTATAATAGACAACAAACATGCACGAATGCGAGTATGAGAGGTTGAAGACTAATGTCATGACATTATCGTGTTTGAAAGACTTTCATTCATGCATGTATTACTTCATATGAAGATTATCGTCATATTAAATCAATCATTTAAAATTAAATGAAAATTTAAAGTAAGTATACTTATGAATATTTGAGTAAATATATATGAGACTTTATTATAATCAAAATTTTCTTCTGAAAAATATTACATAATAAAAATTTTTACTTCTCAAACCAGTAACTTATGTGAAAATTTGTAGTTAAAACATTAAAACTAACATTCATCTTCATAAAAGAAGAACCATTTAAATTTTATAGTAATTTAATGTCAGTTTAATTAGATAGATAGTGCAACTAATAGAGCAAAATAGAACCATCAACGATGCATCATCATTAAAATTCTTAACGACATAATCGTCACACTTATATCATTGCATTGAGTTTCTTGAACTACATGCCATTGTAAGAACCATAAATTATGTCACATTATCTGCAAATTGCTCCTAATGTATTGCCAACCAGTCTCATATAAAATTGCTCTCTTTGGCTAGCACCTTTTGTCTTAAATCAAACCGTAGGAAAAATAAAAAAGTAAAAAGTTTTGCAATAAAAAAAAGGCAACATCGAAGCATTAAAAGAAAGAAGAAAAATTTTGACGACGGCAAAGATGTGAGAGCGAAAGTAATTTGAATGATGACAAAGGAGGAAAGCAAAACCGTTTATTTTGCTATAGCACGGAAAGAAGCGAGGGAAAAAAGATACCGAGAAAAAACTTTTCTTTCTTTAGGCTATGCATACACACCTAGTTTTAAGCAGCAAAAAATGAGAATGAAAATAAAGGAAGGGAAAGAATTATTAAAATTCGTTTTTATGCCGTCAAGTTTCGTCATCACATCAAAAAATTAAAACTTTTTTATTTAAAATTTTTGGAGTGTTTCAGAGCTCAGCACTAAGTGTTTGAGAATTTTGTGCTCAGCACTAAATGTTTTTGTGTTTTGAAGCTTAGCACTAAATATTTTAGTGTTTCGATGTTAATCATTTAATTTTTGTGTGTTTTAATGTTAAATAGTTAGTGTGTACAATTTATAAATGCAGTAAGCCTAATGTGCTAGTACCTAATGAAATTCTTATGAAAACAGCATGAAACTTAAAAATCAATGTCCTTGAAATGAAATTTTCTATTACTTCCTAAAAAAGAAAAGTTTTTATAATTTTCCATATCTGTTCGCATACTACGTGCGTATGTGTGTATGTTCAAATACCTTGAAAACGAAGTGAAGATAAAAATTCCATTTGCGGGTGGCTTTTTTTTACTCACTCATCTGAATGCTGCGTAAAATGGCAGGAAATAGAAAGGTTAACTTGTGAATGAATGAAAAACCGAAATACTGACGAAAAAAGTTCAATTTTGACTGAATTTAGAAAGGAAAAAAATATTTCTAAATGAAATGGGAGAGTAAATTTCATGCATGAGAACGCAGATAAAAATGTAGGCAGCACACATTGATGGGAATGTAAAAGTAAATGCTTTTAATATGATGAGAATAAAATTGTTACTGTAATGTGTTTTTAAAGACAATTTCATTGCAAGAAAAGATTTTTCTAAGGTTAAAACGCTTTGATAATTAAAATTTATTTTACATCTTATTACTTAAGAAAAGAAAAAAGTTCTTAAGCTCTCTTTAAAATGCGTCACAAAATATTTTATTGTCAATATTCACAAAGTATATTTGGTTATTTTTTCTTCAAATGCAGAGAAAGTCTTGATTAATTATACAAACTTATAATTCCAATCTGTTATTCTTCCATAATCAAAAATTATTTTACTTCAACATCGACTAAAGAGAAATTTTTTCTTTCCTTTCCATTTGACACCAACCAATTTATTTTCTGAAATGTCTGTGCATGTTTCATGGCAAGATAGTGGTACCTTAAATTGTAAGCAAAGCGAGGAAAAAGAAACCACACACACAGAAAGCATTTATAACATACAGCTGTGAGAATGAAATTAATGAAATCACTCAATTTACTGTTGCTTGATTGCGATGAGCTTCCTTTTTCACTTCCATGAACGAAAAAGAGAAAGTATGTGAGTGTATAACCCACATGAGTATATCCAAAAAAATTATATATATGTTCATAATGTGTAGCCTACCAAAAGGAAAAATAATTGGATTTTATCTGTGAGAATGCGGCGATTATTGAATCAGATTTGTGACACGCATTGCAGAGGCTTTCGATTTTTTTCAAGGCAAAATTACTTCTACAATTTAGATTTTTGATTTTTAATTTAAAATTATTACAATAATTTTATTTGTTAGCCTTAAAACTTTATTTCATATTTTTCGTCCTTGCTTTTTCTATGGGACTTGAGCAAATTATCAGTCATGAATGTGAAAAAAATAAATCCACCGTAAATAACATGAATGATGATAATGGGCAGCATTAAAGTGGTCTTTTCCTGCCTCTCTTATCAACCTCTCTCATTTTTGTACAAATAACAACCGCACACATGAATTGAACAAATATGAAAACTTGGTTGAGAAAAATTATTAAAATTTGTTGCCGTCTAAACAGTTGCTTCTTTTCTATTGCTATTCCATTCATAATTTCAACATTTTCGTTTTACCAGAAGCAGTTACGAAAGTAAGAGAGCGAAAAGTATGAATTATCGATATAAATAGAACTAGAGGGGATGTAGAAAAGGAAGCAGATGAAAACAAGAAAACTTTCTGTTTCACTTCGCAGTATGAAATTCTTTTACTTTAATTTGTGATCTGCTATGGTGAAGATAAAAAAATAAAATTTTTTATTTCATTACAGAACAGTTAACAATTTTTTCTTAGACTTGAGTTTCATTCTTTTAGGAGTTTTTTTTATTTGAGAAGATTTTTCGATTTATTAATTGATTGATTAAATGCTTTTGAGTGTAGAATCATTAACAAATAATCTTCAATTCATTTTATTACGTTTTCTTATGTTTTTGAAGCAATTTAAATTAACTTTATGCTGAAATAAAATGAATTTTGAATTGTCACAATGAGTTTTGAGCTGCCTTGGTAGATCAGTGGTTAAACACTTAGTCTAGCAAGTTGATGATTCTGGATTCGAATCCAGAGGTGGAAGCTTTGAGGATTCTGAATTTTAAGGTATTTTTCACACTCAGAACTTACTGTTATCAGATCGCAATATAAAATGAAACGTCCATCGATGATTATTACGAGAACGTCAGGCTCATCCTGTTTTTACTAAATTGTATCGTCGGAATGATGATTGAATCGTTGTGTGACGGCTCTACGCTTGACAATAGAGTAACAGGAAATCATCATCATCAATTTTTGAAAATTTGTAATAAAATCAAGAGAAAGGAATTCACACTTTAAAACCATTTAAGGCACGTAAAAATGCAAGATTTTTCCTTGTGATAAAAAACTTATGTATTGCGCCAAAAAGTATAATAAAACAAAAATTTTATTATTGAGTAGATTTTAAGAGCAAAAAAAGAAAAGTTAGAATTCTCTCGAATAAAATCGATAAGAGTCACATGCACAAACAAACAAACTGATGAAAACTTTTTTTTGTGCCTTTTGCAAACTAAAAAAAGAAAAAATATTTTTGCCCAATAGACATTGTGGCATTTTAGCGGAGCGAGGAAAAGAAATTTCAATTTCTTCTATTTATTTTTCTTTTCTTGCTCTTTCGCTTTCCACCCGCCACATTTCTTTCTAATCCAACTGTTCGATTTTCCTACGATAATAAATTATGTATCAATGGATGTATACGACAGTGATATTTCTACACACATAAAGCAAAAGCTGCGAGTCATTGAACGTTTTCAAAATGAAAAATTAACTGTAGATGGAAATATTTCTTTTTTATTTTCACTCTGTGCTGCTTTTCGTTGATGCCTTCAATATGATTATGTAATTAATTCAGAGTCAAGCTTTAGTGAGAAATTTCTCATTTTTAACATGATTTGTAAAATATTTTTTCATCACAATTCGAAAAATAAATACTTACTTTGCCTGTTTCTTGAATCCCACAAAAAGTGTTTCTTCTTACTTTCATAAAATCCTCTTGATTACGCGACACAAAAACTTTTTGTCTCACAATTTGACTATCTTGTTGAGGTCAAGCAAATGTTATATCCAAATTGTCTTTTTTATTAAGTGCACTTTATTCCTCGTAACACATAAAAATCATAAATTGGTGATATTTAATGAATTGCACACTTTTCACTCTTTCACTTTGACCAATTAATTAATATTTCTACTTCTTTTACGTATGTTTTAAAAAAGGGCTTATTAATTGCGTTCTGCTTATCAGCTTTTCGCTTTTATTTGCCTCAAGCACGTTATTTCTCACAGAATATATATTTTATGTGCTCTTTATTTTCAGTTCACAACACGAAGATTTTTTAATCCTTGATTTTTTTATTACACAAATACTTTTTTAACTGGGTGATTTTTCAGCTTCCTCATAAAATTGCTCAATGCACGCAAATAATTAACGTTAACCAACACTTTAACGTTGTTATTAAATGCCTTTCTTTCTTCCTTTATGCTTATTAACTTTTTTTAATTTTTTATTAAAAAATCTTTTTTACACACACCGAATTTAAACGACACCAAAAAATGTCAAGTTTACATCGAAGAGGATTTACAAACAAACTGAAAGGAGTGCGTCGGATGAAAAGTCGTGAGAAAGAGCATAAAATTGAGAAGAAAAATTCCTAGGGTGGTGAAATTATGAGAAAAGTGAGCAACTGAGAGAATTTTAGGAGGGGAAACAGTGAAAATAAGAGAGAATTTTGTATGGTGGAGAAAATAAGCTTTTACGTAATAATCTTTTTACATGAATTTAACTATAATATACGGTGAAATATAAGAAAAGTCTTATGAAAAATAATAAAAAATCTAATTAAGAAAAATTTATAAAATAAATATGACAGAATCAATATCACTTTCATATATAAAATCATTTTTTCTCCTTAATAGTTGAGGCTAAAGCTTTGTAAAAACTGGAGAAATTTGAGAAAATTTATGAGATAAGAAAATTTTTGATAGGGGAAATGTATGAAGCTTTTGAAAGGAGAAATATAAGCTTATGAATGTTTTTTAGTTGTCAAAAAATGAAAGGGGAACAATATAAAAACTAAGCAACAATGGGGAAGATGAAAGCTTTCGTTAAAAGAAAGAGAAACTGGAGAAATAAAAGCACAATTTATGAGCTTTAAGGAGAAATGATATTCCCCTTATCGATCTGTATATATTTATCTTTACACTGTGTTAAATAAGATTAATATTTATAATTTCAAAACATTAAAATTTCCATTAAAAAAGCAAATTAAGACTGAATATTTAGATTTTTACAGAAATGTCTTCTTGACATATTTTTGACGAAAGTTTAAATTTTGAGAATTTCTTCATTGAAAATTTTAAAAAATGTTATAATGAGGTCTCTAATTTACACAATCAAATGTCACTTTTTTTTATAGTCTTAAAGAAATAAGAGACCTGAAAGTTTATTTTATACTTTTTAGTCCACTTCAGAGCTCAAAGTCAATGTGTGTTTAGGTCGATGAGTAAGTAAAAGTCGACTAAATTTACTCGACTTAAGAAATTTTGTTTACTCGAGTAAATTAAGTCGAAATTTACTCAAAATTTTTTACTCGACTTATTTTATTTGTTTTGTGTTTAATAGTTTTTACTCGAGTAATTTTACTCATTATTTACTTGAGAATTTTTACTCGACTTAATTTAGGGTAAAGGCTCATAACTTTGGCCATTTGTTTTGAATAAAATTTAGCTCTAAGTCAAGTTTTATTTAAGAGAAGACGATAGATCTTAGTGCTCAACCAGAAATTTATAAAAAGATTTTTGACAAAATAGCACTGTGCTAACTTTGACTAGTCCAGAAAATAACTTTGATCTATTGTTACGCAATAATCGGCTAAGCGATTTATAACATGATGGCAGTGACTTGGAGCAAAATTTTATTCAAAACAAACAAGTCCAGGTTTTGTGTCTTTACCCGAAATTAGGTCGAGTAAAAATTTCTCAAGCAAATAATGAGTAAAATTAGTCGATTAAAATTTCCCGACTAAATTTAGTCGAATAAAATTGGTCGATCAATTTTCAACTAGATCTACTCGACTTAGAATGGTCGATTAAATATCGACTAAATTTAGTTGAGTAAATTTAGTAGAGTTTTACTTATTCATCGACTTAAACATACATCGACTTCGGGCTCTGATTATTATATTCGACTTTTGATCGATTTTTTAAAAAACTACTTTTCTTGCTTCATTAGTTTCAAATTTAATTTTATTTAATAAATTTTTCAAAAGTTTTTTTTTTCTTCAGACATGTTGTCGAAAACATGGATATTTCAAATGAACTAAGAATTGGCCTACTTGAGAAAAAAAAATTTAGAATAATATCATGCAATTAATTTTAATAAATTTTTTCAAAAAGACTGCCATTAACATTCTTTTTATTGTAAGTTTAAAAATTTAAATTCCAATGATCTCTAACGTATTTGTAATTTTAAAGTACTAAAAGCTTTTATTCTCTTCATACATTCTCACTCTCTTCATTTTGCTTTTCATACTCAAAAATTGATAAGAACATAAGCCTTTCATGACATGCTTAATATTTTAAAAATCATGACTGAAGGTTATGTTAGCATAAACTACATAAAAAAAAGGAATACTGTCTAACACTTAACGAGTTTCTTTGTTATGGTATTGAGACGGTAAAATCAACCCCATTATTCATTTTCTAGCAATTCAAGTAATTCAAAAATTTGTATTCATTCTTTTCCTAATTTTATTTAAACTTATTTACATCCATACAAAAGCAACACACTTTTAACAATGAATGAGAAAAAAAAAATCTTTTATACTCAAAATGTCTCCTTTATGTTCATAAAAAGAGAGGAAAATGAATTGAGTGATTCATAAGAACGTGTTTTGTTTCTTTCTCCGATTTCAATTTGCTGAAAATGTGTTCAGTTGTAGTTTTAAATTGAATCGAAGAAGACGTTGATTTTTGTCGTATGTTTTTGATTAAATAGCGTGAACAAAAATTTTTCTCTTCGACATTCATATCTTTAATTTGTGATAAGAAGAATTAGTTTTAAATTTTACAAACCAATGTTTTAGAGAAAAAAAGGTGAACTGATAAGTAGAGACCATCAGTAATATATTTCTGATTTGCGATAAAGATTATTTTACAATCGACATTATGACATGAACTCATAATTATATAGCATGTGATAAGCATTGATAATCAACAAATGAATGCAAAGAAATTTTAAATTAATAAAATTATAAATTAGAGTTAAAAGCTGATTATCCTTTTTTATGTGTTTGACAACAATCAAAATTATCTAAGAGAAATAATTTAATAAAAATTTTCTAATTAGCTTTTCACATTACACTTTTAAAATTTCATATTCAATGCTTTATTGCCTTTGATGCATAGAATACAATAATTCAAAAATAAGAAAGAGCATAATCTCTTCGGTGACACTTTTTTCGTTCGTCTGTGACGTTATCATATCAGTTGTATAGTGAGTTTTATGACCTTGTAAATTATTCTGTATACATTTGTTTACTATGTCAGGTGTAATTTTTGAAATGAAATAATATTTGATAAATGATGCTACTTATTTTACGTAAAATATCTTTAAATATTTCACTCGTTTACTTAAACTGTAGATAAAAATTTGCTGCAGTCTTTTGTTGAACACGTTCAGCAAATGAATGATGCAGCATGGAAAATTTATTGCATAAAAATGTTAGAGTAAATACCAAAAGGTTATACACCCTTAAATTTAAAAAAATCATGCAGCAAAACAAGTTATTGAGAGAAAATGCAATCAGAATTACTTGGAGAAAACAAATATCGATAAATAATTATTGAGGTTGCCAAATAACATACATTTTTGAGTATACTCAGCATGTGCATGAACAGATGGAGGAAGCATTCTGAAAAAAATTCTTCATTGTCATATTCTCTTTTTTGTCTGTCTTTATGCACAATATTCGTATCAACGAAGATAAATGAGACGAATTCATGCATATTAATGTTGCAATCAAAAGGAAAAAATACAAAAGCATGCCTCCAAAATCTTAATTAAACGTATTAATTTCATGACCAAAGCAATTGTGATAAAAAATTTTTATTAAAATTTCCTTATTATACTTGAATTCATGGTCATGACTCATGACACAAATCATAATTGCAAATAAAAGACAACACTTTAAGAAACATTAAAGACGATGATGAGAGAAATAAAGACTTTGTATACATATTGACTTATTTGGATAAATTATTTATTTAGTCGAACGCTTCAATAAGAGTTTCTGGCTTCTTGCTGCTAAAAAATCAATGAAACTTTTTTCAGTAAATAAATTCATTAAAGAGTAAAGAGCACACAATTCAAACTGATAATTTCCAATTATGTACATAGAGTATTTTAAAAAAAGATTTACTACCTACAAATTCATCGTTTATATACAAAAAGAAACCGCTGACCATAGAAATTTTCAAAAATAAAAATAATCCATTGTTTTATTTATTGCATCACATATCGTCACGTGTTGAAATTTAAATACTTAAATATTTTTTTTATTCTTTATTTGTAGTGATAATAGAAGAAATATATTGAGCAGCTAACAAAATTTAAAGAAAAATGGGTAAAATAAATAAAATAAAAATTTATAAGCGAAATTCAATTATTTTTATATTTTCATTTATTAATATAGGAACAGAAGAGGTGAAAAATGTAGGCTTGAGGAGGGAAATGGGATTGCTTTCTGCTGTAAATGTCATTTTGAATGTCATGATAGGAAGTGGCATTTTCATTTCACCACAAGATGCATTAAAATATTCTGGTTCCATAGGCGCTTGTCTTATTGTTTGGCTATTATGTGGAATAATATCTTTAGTAGGCGCTCTATGCTTCGCTGAACTGGGAAGTGTTGTTCCTAAATCAGGTGCTGAGTATGCATATTTAATGGAAGCTTTTGGTAAAAAAGGAAAAAGCAGATTTTTTGGACCTTTACCTGCATTTGTTTGTGCATGGATTTATGTAATGATTTTACGACCTGCTGAGATAGCAATTATTCTTTTGACTTTCTCTGAGTATTCTATTCAACCTTTTGATACACTTCTTGGACTTTCAAATTTATCACCTGAAGATAATGCAAATTTAATAAAAATTGTCGCATTTTTGACATTAGGTAAATTTGTTAATTGAAACATTAAATAGCTAATTAAGCATTATTTTTGACAGGTATAATCACATATATTAATCTCTCAAGTGTGAAACTTTATGTAAAATTGAACAACATTTTTGGTGCTGCAAAAGTATTTGCATGTTTTGTTGTAATATTTGGTGGACTTTATCAATTAGCAATGGGAAATACTGAGAATTTAAAATCAGGATTTACTGGTACTAATTTACAATTTGGTGCTATTGCTTTAGCTCTTTACAATGGCTTATGGTAACAAAATTTAAATTTACTTGATAATCTTAATTAATTATATTTAATGCACTGACATAGGTCATTTGACGGTTGGTCAAGTGTAACAACAATCACCGAAGAGATTAAAAGTCCTCAAAAGTAATTTCATATATTCACATTTGATATATTGAATTAATTGCATGATTTTTAAATTCTTTAGAAACATACCTAGATCGATTTTAATAGCTGTGCCTCTTGTTACTCTTCTCTATGTGTTCATGAATGTGTCTTACATGATTGTACTCGAAAAATATGAGATGATTAATGCTGTTGCTGTTGGAATCTCATTTGCTGAAAAAGCATTAGGACCTTTTGGATTTTTAATTCCATTAGGAGTTGCCTTATCAACATTCGGCTGTGCCTTATCAATTCAATTTGGTGTCACAAGATTGTGCTTTGTTGCTGGAAGAGGTAAAAACTTTAAAAAATATAACTTAATATATTAATATATAATTTTCATTTAACAGAAGGACATATGTTAGAACCATTATCTTATGTTCATGTGACAAAATCAACACCTTCACCAGCAGTCTTTCTTCAAGGAATTTTATCAGTAATTTTTCTTACTGTTGGCGACATTTCAGCATTGATTGAGTTCGCATCATTTTTGATTTGGTTTTTCTATGGTGCTGCATGCGTGTGTTTACTTGTGATGAGAAAAACACATGCACACGTTGAACGGTCATATAAAGTGCCAATTGCGTTGCCAATTATTACACTTTTCGTATCAGTATTTTTAGTGGTGACTCCACTTGTTGACAATCCAAGTTTAAAATATTTAAGCGCTTTGGGTTTCATTTTAAGTGGTGTTTTAGTTTATATACCATTTGTCTATTACAAAAAGAGACCGCAATTTATGGACTCACTCACTCATTACATACAATTATTTTTCGTGGTTGTGCCATCGACAAATGAATTTGAGGAAGAAAATAATAATGAAAAATCACACTAATCTCCAGTAATAAGAAATTTTGTTATGAAAAAATGTATCAATTTAGCAACTAAGTAATTTTTTAATTGTTTATAAAAGTGCAAGAAAAAATTAATATAAAAGTTTTTTATACTTATTAATAATATGACTTGCATGAAATTATCATCACTTAATTATAAAGATTATTCATCTCATTAAGAAAAATAATACAATTTCTTTTTGCTTTCAGCTATAAACATTTCAAAAAACTTTTATTATTCTCAATTTAGAATTTGTATAATGTTTCTCAAACATGATAAATGCAATAAGTATGATTTTATAAATGCAACAGGTACTTATCAACTAGTCAAAAATTTTACAACTTTGCTTGATCAAAAACCAGCTCGTCATTATCAGGAAGAGGAGCAAAGAATTTTAAAACATGAGTTTGTGTCACATCTTCAATTTTACTGGGATTCCATTTAGGCTGTTGATCTTTGTCAATCAATAAAGCACGAACACCTTCTCTGAAGTCACTATCAATGCAGCAATGAACAGCCAAACGAAATTCCATTTGAAGACATTCACGCAAAGACATAGTCTTGCCAAGTTGAAGTTGACGAAGTGTTACTTTAAGGCTTGTTGGACTCATTTTGCTGATTAATTTAAGTGTCGACATTGCCCACTCAGAGCCATCAGAATGAAGATTTTTCAATATTTGCTCCATTGTATCGCCACCAAAAGCTTTTTCAATTTGTTTAAGATGAGGCTGCAAGACAAACTCTGTAGTGTCTTTGAATTGAGATTGAAATTTATCTAGTGTTTTATCAATATCATCAAAATTCTTGCATTTTTTAAGATGATTTTCTAATTCTTCGAGTGCAGAGCTCTCAATGAAGTGAGTAGCTACACCTGCTTTTAGTACATCACGACCTTTTAATCTAAATCCAGTTAATCCGAGATATGTGCCAAGATTTCCATTCATTCGTGGCAAAAAATAACCACCACCAACATCAGGAAATAGACCTAAATTAAATCAATTATTAATCTGTTTAGGTTTATAAAAATAAAATCATTCGTAGTTTACCAATTGCTGTTTCAGGCATTGCGAATAAAGTCCTTTCTGTTGCAACTCGATACTTTCCATGTACTATAATATAATATTTCTATTATTTTACATAATTATAAAAGAATAATAGGTTTTAACATACCGCTTAAACCAACACCACCTCCCATTGTAATGCCATCAATGATTGCAATATAAGGTTTCTTATAATTTCCTATCATCTCATTATTCTTGTATTCATTTCTAAAGAAATCTTTTCCAAATGCTACATCATTTTCAACAACAGCCCTTACATCACCTCCAGCACAAAATGATTTCTCTCCTGCTCCTTTTATTATCACCAAGTGCTTATCATCTTTTGATGCAAAATCTTTCATTGCCGCATATATTGTTCTATAAATAAATTGCATGCAAAATTGAATGATTAAAAGAATTATCATATGATACTTACTTGACCATATCAGTATTAATTGCATTCAATGCTTTTGGTCGATTTAAAGTAATAATTCCTGCATTTCCTTTCTCAGTCACAAGTACATCATTCGATGATGACATGTTTCTCGTAAAAGTCCCAATAACTGCAAGTTTATGTGGCTTTAGGCTTACGATGAAATTGGTTATTCGAATCTAAATAGTATTCCGATTATAATTATGCTGATTTATGGAATATTTAACTTGAATTACCATTTCTTTTCGACTTTTTTTGAAGTTATTTATTTATTTCTGGTGTGTGACTCTTCTATGTAGGTATTTGTGTGATAAAAACAGATTATTTTTAAAAATGGAGTCTATCGTTCTTTTCACTGTGTTATGCAATAAAATTATTCAATACAGCTGATTATTGTAAACAAAATAGCTCTATGAGTTTTATAATTAATTTTCTTCGATATTTTTTAGATAAGATGCTTGAGCTTTTCAGTTTTGGACGCAAGAAAATATCAAATAAGCTTCCAATCTTTATTAAAACAAACACGGGAAAGAGCTTAAGCTTGAATTTAGATCCAGAATGGAATATTTCAAATGTAAAGAAATTAGTCGCACCTCAGCTCGGTTTAAGAAGTGAAGAAGTAAGTTGATTATCCTTTTAATATATATTTAGTGTATCTTAATTTGTTTTTAGGTGAAAATTATATTTGCTGGCAAAGAATTAGAAGACAGTACAACAATAAGTGAATGCGACTTAGGACAACAAAGTGTATTGCATGCTGTGAAAACGAGATCCCGTGTTAATAATGAAGCACAAACGACGAAGAAGTGCTTAGAAACTGTTTACGATGACGATAATGGAAACAATATCATTGATGTGCCATCAAAACCTTTATCATCAACTCTAGTCGATTTACATCTTAGTGGAGAAGAAAGAACTCATATTACAGAAAGCGGTGATAAGCGGAAGGCTCATTTCTTTGTACATTGTCCTGAATGTAAAAAGGTAATTAAAATTGATATAACTGAATTCATTTATGATATGAAATTTTAATAATTTTAGTTATGTAGAGGCAAATTAAGAGTTCGATGCAATATCTGTAAAGAGAGCTGTTTCACTGTGTATAGAGATCCAGAATGTTGGGATGATGTTTTAATACCCAAAAGAATTCAAGGACATTGCGAGAGTCATGAAATTGCATGCATGTCTGATGAAGAAAATGGACTGCCATTTGCAGAATTCTACTTTAAATGTGCAGAACATGCATCTGGTGGCGAAAAGGATTATGCAGCACCGCTTAATCTGATAAAAATGAACATTAAAGAAGTCGGGTGTTTATCGTGTGGTGATGTGTCTGAAATTGTTTTAGTTTTTCCATGTGATGTTGGTCATGTCTCTTGTCTTGACTGCTTCAAACTCTATTGCATGTCAAGATTACAAGAAAGACAATTCATTTCACATGAGAAGTATGGCTATACAGTTTCATGTCCTGTTGGCTGTGAAAATTCTTTTATTCAAGAGATTCATCATTTTAAGTTGCTTGACAAGGAGTTGTATGATAGATATCAATCATTTGGAGCTGAAGAATTTGTGCTTCAATCAGGCGGAGTTTTGTGTCCTTTTCCGAATTGCGGAATGGGCATCCTTGTCGACGAAGAGTGCAATCGTGTGCATTGTCTTAATGGATGCGGAGTGAGTTAGAATTTAGTTTTATAATCTTATTACTTATTTGGTCGATTTCAATTACAGTTTGTGTTTTGTAAAATCTGCAAACAAGGCTATCATATTGGCGAATGTTTACCTGAAATATCAGCACAAAATAATTCATCAATAACTGAATATTCAGTTAATCCAAATAGAATAGCAGATGCGAGATGGGAAGAAGAGAGAATAGCTACGAAAATTGCGATTCAAGTAACAACAAAACCATGTCCAAAGTGCAGAACAGCTACGGAAAGAGCAGGCGGTTGCATGCATATGGTAAATGTTCATCATTTAATTCACCTTCATTGAATAAAAATTGAATTTCAATTCATACAGGTGTGCACAAGAGCTGGATGCAATTTCGATTGGTGCTGGATTTGTCAAACTGAATGGACCCGCGATTGCATGGGAGCACATTGGTTTGGATAATTAAATAACTTATTTGTTATTATTTGCAACTAAAAGACTTTTGTTATTTCGACGAAATATTTAAATAAAGTTTAGTAACAATTTCACTAAGCATTTTTCTTCGTATAAATGATTTAGCACTAATAAAAAAAACACAAAAATTTACTCGTTCAAACGGAATTCATATTTATTGAATTTATCTGATTTTTTACACAATCAGGATAGTATTTATTCAATAATTTGTTGGATGTTGTTTAACCTAAAAAATTGGAAATAAACAAAAAGAATTTTAAGTTGTTTATTCGATATTTTTGATGTAAAATAACTTACCTTAAAAATGCATAGAATGCATTAATTTATCGAAGTCTTCTGGCTTCACGTTCAGATTCGAGCAGCGTTAAAATGTCACCCTCACGAACTGGTCCTTTCACATTTCTGATGATAGCACGGGTTGGATCGTTGAGAAACTCGACTTTTACTTGTGTACACTGACCTTGTGAGCCTGTGCGTCCCAAAACTTTGATTACACGAGCTAAAACAACTGGTTTATCCATTTTTTAATTTATTTTTATGAAACTTTCGTCTGTTCACGAAAATTGCAAGCGAGAAAAGAAAGTTTAAAGCCCCTTCAAAATTACATTTCCCTTTTTTAAATTTTACAATGTCGTTATAATCTTCAATTCAATCTTTTTACAAATATGATTTACATATTTTTTTAAGCAATGAAAAACTCACCCTTTAAATATAATTTGAATTCATAAATGAAGAGCTAAATATATTTGAAGCCATATAATATTAATATTCAATTTAAAATTTTCAATTGTTTCAACAAATGCATTTGTAAAAATGAAATTTCTCAAAATATTTGTGGAATTGGCCTTTATACGAATGTAGCAAATAAGAGTGTGCTGAACACACGAAGTTTTATATTTGAAATTTAACTATACAGAGAACAACGATTCTCGACACCATTCAAGTTTTGTTTGTCGACGAGAGAAGTTCGCATAAGAAAATAACACTAAAGTTATTAAATAAATTTACCATTTTTAATCCCACAAATTGTGTCCTACTTGTATAAATTCAAGGAATAAAATCATCTGAAAGCTAGGTAAGTCTTATTTTCCTTTGCATCTACTTTAAAAAAGTATTCAAAACGCCGGCTACAAGTGAAAGAGAAAAATATTTTTATCCAATTTATTTTTTGATGATGGAGAATCAACTGTTTTTCATCTTTACTTGCTTTTTCGAGTGTCTCGCTTAAAATTCTTTAGTTATTTTAATATTTTTCACAATTTTATCTTTATTAAATATACTCCTACACTCAAATAAGCCATTATGATGTTTTCAAAAATTTTTATATTAAATTATGAGTTTTTCTGTTGATCAATGAAATGAGAATAAAATTTATATTTCTTGCCATATATGATTTATTAAACGGTCAATGACTCTTACCTTACAAACAAATTTAAACAACTTTATTGTTCTTTTTATCAATTTTTCTCATATGTGTGTGCAATTGTTTTTAAATTTCTACAATTTCATACCACTATCTAAAGTCTTTCTTTGTTTCGTACATAAAAATTCTTTAATTACTTGTCACTGAAAAAAGCTGATATTTTTATTGGTGTTGTGACTCATTGCTAGTTGATATTATGAGTGAATTATTTGATTAGTAAGTTGCCATTAATCACAATTTAATTACTAATTTCTTCATAGTCATAATTTCCATTAAATTCTTAATTGAATTGGCAAATTTTCAAAAACACTAAAAGAAATTTCTCTCTCCACCTGCTGTGTGTTTTAAAGACAGAGGAAATGCTGTGCATTTACCTTTATGAATTTCAAATAGATATAAGAAAAAAAGAAAATTTTGACTGTTGGACTATTCTGTTGATATCAAGCAAAGTAATACTTTTAATTAATTGGTTAAGTGGAATAGTGCAGAATAAGAAATATTTGTGGTTTATACGTTCAATTTTTCTTATTTTTCTCTCAACAATTCAAAGCCATAATTCTCTCTACACAAATATACAATCTTTTCATACTATACATAAGCGGCCGGTATAATAATGTGATTCACTAGCAATGTCTTCTTATTATTACACTCTTCGTTTTCTTGCGCGTTTGTCTTTTTCTTTATTTTTTCTCTTCTTATTAACGATATTTTTCACTGCACATGAGAGCAACGAATGGAAGAGAGACATTCAATTGCAACCACGCAACTTTTTTTCATTCCTTTTGAAGCTAAAAAGAAAGAGAGCACACGTCCAATTTATTTAATTTTTTATTTTAATATCAAACGTTCAGGCATAAGAATGAATCATGAATAAAGTATTAATAACATTTGTGAACAATATGTAAGGGGTTTGAAACGAACGGCAATCGGCTAAAAGGAAAAGTCCATTTTCTAAAAAAATGAATAATTTGCGAACTACCCTTCTTTTTAACAAACAATAAACGACATCAAAGTATTATAGAAAAAGCAGACGCGAGTTTATTTCGCATGATGTGCAATTAGAATTATGTTTTTTGTTTATGTAACATAGTTTTGTTTTTATTCAAAATGTGTGTATATGTACCCATTATGAAATGAAGCCTTATGTTCATTTAAAAGTAGAAAAAATTCCAAAGAATTTTATAATCAAAGTAAATTATTCAAATAGTTGTATTGGCTATAAATTATAAAACACTCAAACGAGAGATTAACTAATTGTCGATGCAGACTGCATTCATATTTTTATGACTCATAACGACAAACCGATGAGGTTCGATACATAAAAACACATACATATACGAAAATTCTTTATATAGACAAAATATTATCTACAACGGATGTCTTCGTTGTATTTTAAATTTCAGTTTTGTCTATTTTATGCATTTTTTCTATTGAAAGACCTTTGAAAATTTTAAGTCTATTTGTTTGTTTGTTTTGAAATCGAAATGATTGAATCATGTGTACTACCACTTAGTCATTTTAACTTATCAATTTTAACTTATCAGAGCTTAAAATATAAAAACACACTGCAATATACATTTCTTTGCAATTTAATATTTACCAAAACAGCTTGTGTCAGTAATAAACACATTCTCGAAAATTATTATATTTATTTTTTTGGAGAAAATAATGTTAGCTATATGTGATTAAGATTTATAAAAAATTATTAATGATGACAACGACAAAAAAGTAATGAAAGATGCCAAAAATTTGCTACTCTCCTTGAATCTTTTTTTTACACAATTATTTACGTTATTTAATTTTGCTAATCTATCGTTACCATCAAATATCGCTCGCTATCATAAAATTGCACACACCCAAGATAAATAAATCATTTTACGATTATGACTTTTCGATAGCAATGAATTTTTGAGTTTACTTTCAATTTTTTGAAGAATTTATCAGAGTCCAAAATTGTTTTTAAGTTAATTGGGATTAACTAAAAATTCAACTAAATTTGATTTTTAGTCGACTAAATTTGATATTTCTTATTTGACATTAGTCTTTTAATATTTACTAAAAAAATTACAAGAGAAACAATACTAAATCAATTCCTGAATTAATTGTTTATGATCACACAATTATTGTGCAAATTCAATTAAATTTTTTCATTAATCTACAAAGTCCAAGTGAAAGTTTTACTCTTTCTCATTTTCCACTCCATAAGGTCAATACATCAATAATTTAAAAGAATACAGCGATGATTATTTATTTTAAATAAGCACAATAAGTCTGCTGTTATGTATGCATAAAAATCATTTGTTCAATCACGGCTCGTTTGAAATTTGTAGGGAGAAAAAAAATATTTAGACGTGCCCAACCTAAATAATAAAATACTGTACATTTAAAAAAACGTGCTGATGCTGCGATAAAATGCAATTGTAAATGACACACACAGAAAAATTTCAAACATAAATGAACAAAGGAAAAATATTCATTCGCGAGCTCCCACATATGAGTTAAATCACTTGCACATGATTCAAATACATTTATCACATGTACTGCTGGGTATTCGAGTTCTACAACAAATAAGCAGATGTGATGACTACTCTCTTTTTATAGCACATAAATATATGCAAATTGCTAAATAAGAATGAAAATTATTTTAAAAGTTGCTAAATTGCATTTTGTATTTTTGGGATATGAACAAGTGTTATTTTTCAATGATTGATGGATGATGAAGATGTAAAAAAATTTAGTACTTTTTCTACTTAAGCAAAATATTAATTTATCTTGTCATAAAACTACTCAAAATAAAATCAATTTCAACCTTAGACTTCTTTTTTCTTTTACTAGTAACAAATTTAGAGCTCAAATCACGTCTGTAGTCAATTTTGTATTTATTATGGAAATTGAATAACTAAGAAAATTTCCAAAAATGCGAATGATTTAATTTTAAGAGAAATGTTCAAAGAGACATTGATGATTATGAAATGAGTTTGACTCAGCTCACTCATGATGCACAATAGTGAATAATTTTTAGTTGTTGTATTACATGACTATCGTGTGTTTGACTGGAATAACATTATACTGTACATCTTGAAATGTCTAGAAAGAAATGCATAATACATATTTCGCACGATGCCACATGTCCAATTCAAATGACTTTTCAAAATGTTTGCGGCTTTTCTTCTTTTACCATTTTGTCACTCTGTCCATTTGTTAAAAGATTTAAAATTTTTAATTCTATTACAAAGTAATACAAATAATTTCAAAACATGTAATCAAAATCTAATTTAATGTTGCATTTTAAAATGTTAGCATGTGTGTATAACATAGTCTTTAAAAGTGAGGTACAGAGGTACTTATTTCCTAAAAATCAGCAGCAGTAAGCCATCTTTACTTCTCTCTGTCGATTTTATCCCGCACCATGATACGGATCAATTTGCTTCTTGTTTCACATTGTAACATGAATGATTAAATTTCAAGGCTTTCATTCAAGCTCATGAATAAAAAGAATTACGAAAAAAAAACTTTCACGAAACGATAGCGACCAAGATGGTGCAAAAATGCCATATGTTGATTTTCTGTGAGATTTATTTTGATGTTACTCAATTTATTAAAATGAAGTGTTGTTGCTATTAGAGAAAGAGAGTCAAAAAACCGTTAGAACTTTACATCACATCAACATCAATACAATTTGTCTCAAATATCACATTCAGTCATTTTATTTTTTATTTCCCCGTCTCTTTCTTGTTATACCTTAAGTTGAGGAGAGAAATAAGTCAGTGATTCATGACATTAAAACTTTCAGCAATTTATTATATTTATATCTATTTTAATTATTGAATTTATGAATTCAATTTTCATTATTATTGTTTCTTTGATTAAACAACGGCACTTAAAAGCTTCCAATAAGGACTAAAATCATCAACAAGATAGAAAATTTCTTTATAAGAAATTGAGGTTGCACATTTAGTCAACCAAATTGGGAATGACGGCTTAAAAAATTTACATATATGACCATTTATGGTATAAAATGGATTTATTTCGTTCAATCAGACATACACTGTATAATTTAATAAGAGAATATTTCATTTAAATTAACATTGAACAAAAAAGAAAAATGAAATTTCAGTCAATGTAAAAATTGCTAAGTGATAAAGAAAAGTTATTATGTTTTCGTTCATTTATTTCTTAATAACTTTTATAGTTGAAATAATTTCCGACTTTTACAAAACAACTCTTTTCTTTTAAATTTAATTATGTAGTCTTATTGTTTTTCAATAAAATAATTTTCCTTGTATACTTTGTTATTTTGAACATGCCTTTGTAAAATATCGATTTTATAATCAGATTGTTGCCGATGTTCTTTGACAACTTTTTTGCCTACAAGTATCATTTCTTCCAGAGTTGTAAAAGTAGAGGCTATTTTGTAGCTTTCGCTACTTTCTACAGTAGGTTTTAACTACAATTGCCATTTGGCTACTGGCTACGGACCAGTACATTAACAACTTTTATTTCTTCATTAAATACTTTCGGCTTTCACTATTAACAAGTAGATGGATTCTTTTTTCTTAGAAATAAATTAGCGAAACTTCTAGTTTCGATCAAATACTAAAAGTAATTTTATAAAAGATCAATTTTCATCTCAAATGATGCAGACATTTGTTTTTAATATCGATAAATCGGTCAGTGACTTTTTTGAAATTTTATGATATTGCTGCACTTGCAGAATTGTAAATTTGTCAATTATTACGTTCAATTTGTTTAAATTTGCTTGTTTCTCTTTTTTGAAACTTGATCCTTATTCTTTGAAGTACTATTACATTTTCATGAATAAAAAGAATTCAGAACTTTGTTTTAAATATAGATGTGAGTGGGAATGAACGAAAACAATCTTTGAATAATTAATCAATTCTCATTTATACCTATCGATGTCTTTCTCTTCGATGAATAATGTCACCTGCTAAAACTTTTACAGTTATGTGCTGAAGAAAACAACATTTGCGTCAACTTATATATACGAAATTTCTCCCTTTAATTGCATTAACGCCAATATCTCGATTTTATTGAATTTGGTGAAGAGAGAAGAATGAAACTTACTTGCCAATCATTTTAAATCAATTTCCTACCATTATATTATTCAGTTGTGTGTTGCGCAGTGTTTTATTAAAAAAAAAATTTTCGCTCCGTTTGAGGGATGAAATAAGAGTCTTTTTTAGAAAAAAATATATAAATTTGCCACTACTCGAAGCGAAGAAATGAAGCATGAAAATATTCTCTATTATACTATAAATAAATTCAATTTCAAAATCATTTTTAGGCAAATAGCAAAAATATACAAATAAATAGTTTTATTGGGGTGATTTAAAAGTTTAGCATAAAATAATTGTCCTTTCTAATCTCGTTCGTTAGGTTTCCATAGCAATTTTGCAAAAAAAAAAAATACAATTTGAGTTCTTCGTGTTTGCTCTTGTCAATCATTTAAAATTGCTGCAAAAAAAAAGATTCATTCGCTAAAACAAACTGAATGTTTTTTGATGATATTTTCTGAGAAGGGTTAATAAATGGAATTTTTTTAGATAATGCATCTTACAATTGAGTTTATGAGTAGTACATAGATGCATTAAAAATCATAATTTGATTGACTCTTGAGAATGATGTGTTATAATGAATAATAAACCATTTGACATTTATTCTAAATTTAACTCTCACTTATCTCTATCTACAAAATTACAATCACATCATGAATCATTTTGTGATGTACGTGATGCACGCGAAGTGGTCACAGATTTATTCTTCATGACTGAAAAGAGATAAAATAGGGATGAAGATGAGTCATATATTACATGAGGGAAATTTTTCTCATCCATACAATCAACAAATGCCAAAAATTTTTATTTCAAATGACTCATAATGGTGAAAGGATGGTAAAGTTCAAGAGTGGAAAATCAATATGTCCTTTTTCACTTTTTCTCTGTATGAGTCATTTATATTCCATACATAATGCATGTCTAATCACAATTTGATGATACTGCCAAAATTTCATTATCTGACATTGCTCATTGAAAATTTTTTTTGAATAAATTTTATGAGCGAAATTGTAACAAAATGAAGAAAACTTTTTCATTATAGAATAAATTTTTACAAGCATTGCTGTCTGAGAAAAAAAAGAGAGGAAAAGCATGTGCACTTCATTGTCTGCACTTGCCGATAGCATTAACTAAAACATTGCGCAACTCGTTCGTTCACTCTCTCTCTCACTATCATTCGTCCTTTCTCTTTCTAAAACTTTTATACAGACAACAGGAAATGCAGCTTACTAAGAAAAATCGATGCTTTAAAAGTTCTTTTTCTTCTCACGGTCAATGACATTTCCAAATGACGATGATTTTCTTCAAGTTTTATGTCAGCACTTTTATATTTTCAATATATTTTTTTGCACATTCCATGATGTAATTTATACATGTTTTTAAATTTTTTCCTCGCACCGTTGTATGTGGAGAAAATTATTTTTAGAAAAGAAAAATTTAAAAAAAAATGTCAAATTGAGAGAGCTTCCTTTATTAATAACAAATTTATTCATAAAATGATGCATTAAAAAGTCATGAAATAAAAAGAAAATCATAAATAAGAAATAAATATTTTGATAAAAAGCACTTAAGGATGATTAAATTGTATAAAATTAAAATTTTATAAGGATGATAAAACTTGATAAAGCTCTTCTAAATTTAAAATATGAGTTCTCATTGAATGACAAATGAAGATTTTCAAAGCTTTGAAGTTTGAAATTGATTTCTCAAAGTGAAATTTGATATTTGTATTTCCTCAAAATAAAAATAGAGAAGAAATAAATTATTTTCATTTCCTCTCTGATTAAAATCTACTCTTTTCATTATCAACTGTTGCTCATCACTAATTAATATTCCATTGAATGACTTTCATATGTACATATTTGATTTATAGACGAGCTTTGATTCAATGATTTATCGAGTGTTGTTAATCTTTCTTAATAATTTATAATAAAACTAGCGCATTTGGCCCGTTTTATTGGCCTCTTTCGTTAAAACATCGTGCACACTATTGAATATCAAACCACACAAAAATTAAATGATGACCATCCAAATACTCAAAAACTGTACTGAGCATTTAAATTCTTTATAAAAAAAGTGCTGAACACTAAAGTTCTGAAAGTCGAAGGCGTAGATCTGAAACACTAAATTTTCAAGCACAATATTGAAACACTCAAACACTTAGTATTGAGCACTGAAACACTAACTTTGTGTTGAGCACTAACACTTAGGTGCTCAGCACTAAAACACACAAATGTATGTGCTCCGCATTAAAACATTCACAAAAAATTTTAAAATTTACATTACATTGTAATTAGTATCAGTTTTAGCAACTGGTAGCTTCAGACATTAGTCATTTATATATATATATTGATTATTTGGTGAAAGTCATAATGTGGCCAATTTTCTTTTTCCTTTCTAATTAAATTTTTTTACAGTTGAGAATATTTCAAAATATTATGAAAGTCTGGGAATTTGTCGAAAGCTCTTTTTAATCAATTTTTATAATTCAATGCTCTTATTTCTATGAATTTCCTTTTCATTCCAATTCTCGGAAAATTCAATTCTCGAGAATTGCAAAAAAGCTTATTTGTTATAATCAGTGCATCTGAATGCAGACTTTAGTGCTAATATAATTTGCAACTCTTAAAACAGAGACCATAAATTTTTTGCAATAAAATGCTAAAAAGAATTAAAAAAGAAGCATTTCCAATATTGTGACATTGTGAAACGAGACGAGACATATGTGCATGTGGGAGTAAGAAAGAAAAGCAAGAAGAACATGGCTACAAACTCTTAAAAGAAGAAATTCTTTTTAAGAAAGCAGCAAGCAAAAGAAAAAAAACTCATCGAAGCGAAATGAGAGGAAAAAATCTTTTGCTTATTTATTTATATTTTCACTAACTAGAACAAAGAAAGAACGGGTGAGAGCGAATGAGTGAGTTCACCAACTATTGCTAACTTATGCGTGGTATGTGAGACATAGAAATAAAGTTCACTGAACCATTTAGTAGGCAAATATACACAAAAGAAGTGGAAATGACTTTCGATCAAAATTTTTAAATATCGTTTTGTAGCTTGCACAAATATTTTGATTGTGCGATTATTAAAAAGATTTTTCTAAAACTCATCACATTTATAGATTATTATTTACCGCTTTCTTTATGTCGCAAACAGACACTGAGTTGCAAAAAAATAACGAAATACTGTAAAATGTAGGAAGATTTTTCTCATGGTTTAATATGCTCGTTGAATGATGTTGTGGAATAAGAACTTCCGTTTTGAGAGAAGTTGTTATTAAATTTCATTTAATTAGAAAGATTGATAGATAGAATTAATCATGATGATGACAACTAAGCTCAATGATGATGAATAAAATAATAATTTTGATAATCGTAGTTAATACTATAAGAGTAAAATAATTCAAATTTCTCATCATATCAAAGTGATAAATGCTGTGATGTACTTATCCCGATACCAGCTATCATAAGTAATCTTTAAATTATGATATAAAATGAAGCTGATGCTGATATAGCGTCACTATATTGCTCAGTTAGGTATTTGATTCATTTATAACTATGAGAAAGAGAAATGTAATAATTTATATGAAAGTAGAACGACAGTCGATGACTCATACTTGCAACTATGTCTTTTGTCTCTTCTTTTTCTTGCTTTTATTTATGAAAAAAAATGATGATTGTGTAAACAATTTTTTTGAGTAATTATTGTGTATGTATTTGATTTGATTTGCTTACGGCCAGATATTTATTTAAAAATTCTTTTCATTTATTCTTCACACTCGTTCTACTCATGGATTTCATCATCACATGCTAGCACGCCTAGCTCTCTAATGACTTTACACATATACTTATAATAGCTTAGAGTTCATGAGTGATGATTATATGTATTGTTAAAGATAGTGTGCTATTTTTGTTATAAAAATTTTATTAACAGAGTAAAAAGAGCGCGAAAATTATAAGTATGTTGGTCACAACTAAGGTAAAGCTCTAACATAAAAAAAAAATTTTCTTTGTACTTTATTGACATGTTTTTGGGATGGATATCGCTATTCATACAGGCATTCGATAATCACGAATGCAAAAACTTGTTTTTTCTTTCGCCTTATTCCTTTTTTTCAACATTCTTTTGAATTACGACATCAAAAAAAATTATTATTGAAGATTGCTGAAGGTCAAGTAGTAGAGAGTCGCCAAGCGTTTTGCAATATAAAATATAAATTCTTATATTGATTTATGGAAAATATGCAATATGCTGTCATTTTAATATAAGGCAATGATAAAAGTGTGAAAAACTTTTAAAATAACTTATATGGTCATATTGTCATGCCTATTTAGTCAAGATGGTTTAATGAAAATCTAATAATTTTATAATTAAAAACTGTCATACATTTTAATAGTTATTTTGATATGCATGTGACAATTCAAGCTGTAAAAATAAAATCTACTTGGTAGCTTTTGGCTACTTTTTATAATAGCCAAAAGCTACTTTCAAAAAATTAACCAGTAGATTTTGACTGCCAGTAATTTAACAACTCTAAGTCAATCGATGTCTGAAAAGCTTCATTAAATTCAATTTTTTGAAATAAAAGACATAATAATGATAAACTCTGAGATTTTTATTTAATAAATTTTGAGAAAAATAAATTTCATGAAATGACATTGATAGCTTTAAATAAAATTAATTGTCAGAATAAAGCTTCAGAATAAATCAAATTGAAATGATTAATTTTAGAAAAATGAAATTGTAAACTCCAGTGATGTATATAAATGAGTTTCATTAAATGTAATGAACTGAACTTGAAAGAAATTCGTTTAACTCAGGTGGTTCAAATAAATTTTTAATATTTCTACTTTCATTTGAATGTAAACGCAAATGTGATGAAAAATCAATGAGTGAAATTTTTTAGATATTTTACCGACAGTAGCAGTGTGACTAACATGCATTCTCTGAGTGTATCGATTACGTCTTTGAATAAAAATACCGTTTTGATTGTAATTTTTAATGAGATTCAGAATATAATAATAAAATGTTAAATACGAGCATTTGAGGTTTTATAATTAGCATAACAAATTGGGAAATTTCAGTTAAGTTTAATAGACACAAATTCGTTGCTTCTAATCTCAAATATATAATTGCGTTAAATTTAAATTTATTTATATCGAACTTACATGCTTCTGCTTGATCACATGTCATTGAAGATTCATTTTTACCACGAAGTGATATTTAATATTTTTGTCTCTTTTCTTCTACACATACCTATATATTAAAAGTATTTATTATTACTTTTCATTATCATTAATGACTTGAATCAAATTCATCTAAAAATGCATAATGGATAAGAAAATATCAATGGAAAATCATAGTAATCAATATTTTTTCTTAAGTTTTGAATATTTTATTTTCATATTGAAAGACAATATAAATCTAATTTCTATCTATTTTTATATTTTTCAGTCTTCACAACTTTATTAAATTTTCAAAGTTCATTCAATTTAAATAAAGAAGTGAGAAATAATGGCCGCCACACCAGCACTCAAAGATTTGCCAAAAGTTGATGGTGATTTAAAAAGTCAATTGGAATCATTCTCGCCAACAGCACTAAAAAGTGCCAGCACTGAAGAGAAATGTGTACTTCCAACTGCTGAGGGTAAGAATTCAAATTAATTTGAATAATTGAAATATTAATTTTGTGACTTCTGTCCATGAGATCTGTGTAACAGAAGATCTTCTAAAAAGTTCATGCTTTTCCCTAGTCGTAGTCCAAATAGTTGATTTCATGTGGGCATACATGCGAAATGCTGCATGCTCAAGTTAAGAAATGTACAAAAATCATGTATACGGACGTTATGATGTCAAATTTTTTCCAAAAATATTTATTTAAAAATTTTCTGCAATTTACAAAAAAGACTTTTGAAATTATTTCGAAAACAATTTCATTAGATTTTCATATGATTGAATTTTGCAACAAAACACTGATCTCTTACGGGAAAATGCTTTTTTACCACATCACTGTCGATCATTATTATTGATTTATTTTTATTACAGCAAAAACATTAATTATGAATTCTTCTTTTTCTCTTTGACTCATCTCGAAAATTGAATTTGTGTTTAAAATATCTATAATCATTATTTTCATGTCTATGTTGTTATATTTATTTTCTTTATTTTCCTTTTATCTATCATCTTTCATAAACAACAATAAATTGTAAATTGAAACTTGATATGCAGATTTATTAAATGAACGTAAACATTTTGATATGATAAAAAGCGTTCAAAATTTTGATGCATCGAAATTAAAGAAGACTGATACAGTTGAAAAAATTTTGCTGCCAAATAATGAAGGTTCGAGTGTGTGAGATTATAAAGAGTGAAATTGATGACTTTTAATATTTAAATTCTAACTATTTTATTATTGCACTAAATCTTTCATGCTTCAAATTTTTAATCAGTATTATACATATAATTAATTCAAATTCTTTTCTAAAATTTATAGATGTAAAAATGGAAAAGGCACAACAACTTGTCTCTGGTATTGAAGGTTTTGATTCAACTAAATTGAGACATACTGAAACGCAAGAGAAGAACTCTTTGCCTGATAAAGACGGTAAGAAAAAAGTTGAAATTTAATTAATATTAATCTTCCAATGTAATTAATCCCATGCATGTTTTCAACGAATTGTTTTTAATTACTTTTTGCATGAAATATTTTTTGCACTAAAAGATTCTTTTATGCAATTCTTTATGGCTTTTTGTATAAATTAATTTTGCTTTATAATGTATAATTTTTAAATAATTAAGCTGTTGCTGCTGAAAAAGCTCACAATGAATTGATTTCGGGTGTTGAGCATTTTGATAAAAGCACAATGAAGCACGCAGAGACGGAAGAGAAAAATCCTTTACCACCAATAGAAGGTTTGTCCAGCTGTTGCTTTGCATGATTTGCTTTGTTTTGTTTTAGTTTATTTTGTGTGACTTGCATAACTTTTTCTATCATGTTTTAATTCTTATTTTCTTTAATTTTTTTCAGCAATTCAACAAGAAAAGTCTCAAAATGATTTAATTAGTGGCATTGAACATTTCAATAGAACATCATTGAAGCATGCTGAAACACAGGAAAAGAATCCGTTGCCAACCAAAGAAGTCATTGATCAAGAAAAGGCTGCATAAGCTCAAGAAAAAATAAATCGTTTCCATTAAAAAAACTCAGCTGTGTCAAACAACATTAAATTTTTTTTAAATTGTAAAAAATGTAATTTCTTTTTACAAATACAAATCTTTTTTTGCTGAGTGCACATACATACATTTCATTTACATTCTTTGACATACCTTTTTATAAATATATCGCAAAAATTTAAAAATTTCATATTTTTAGTTTTACCATCATACTTAATATCATATAAATTGTGAAATAATAACTAACGTATCAAATAATGCATTTTAAGCCAATCAAATTTTTAAAAGATTAATCTGAAGATAATCCCTTTTCTAATTATACCGAAAAATATTTATCAATTACGACAAAAAGGACTATATTTATTTTTCCTGCTTTCCTTCAATTTTTATTTAACTTTCATTGTCTTCATGAGATTAAATTTTTTTAACATAACTACTTGAAATTTTTTGTGATGTATTTTGCAAAAAAAAAATTGAAAAGGAAGCCAGGTTTAATTATTATTGATTGAAATATAAAGAAAAAGAAGAGATGAAAATATTTTTTATATGTTTTTTGAATAAGATTTTCTTTCAATATTTTATGCAATCTTTTTCGTCCAATTTGAATAAAATTCAGTTTCAATAAATGATTGCTTTAAGCGATTTTCAAAAATTACTAACCATAATTTGGATGAGAAAACTTTTTCAGAATGAGAAATAAATTTTAAATTATGGTCTTTTGAAATAAATAAGCTGGTGTTTTTCTTATTTTTTGTTTACAGATATACTTTATTATCTAAATATAAGAAATAAATTTGAAAGTGTGATTTATGAATTATTTTATAGTAATATTAAGAGCTCTAAAACTTGAAGATCCTTCTTCGGCTGCTCTTTTTTGAACTTCTTTTATTGCAAGAATTACTTTTTTTTGATCTGAACAAAACCAAATAAACAGTAACACTTTCATGCGATGGTATTTATCGTTATTAAATGGATCAAGAATTTTACTTTGGAAAGTGCTTTTAAGTTCCTGAAATATCTTATTTAATTCATTTCTTTTTTGCTTCTTCTCATGTACTCTCACAATAAATTTGGGGTCGTACAGACATGGTTTATTTGTTGGTCCATTGAAGATAAACTTTTTGAAAACTTTTGACTGCTCATCACTGTAAAAATAAATATTTTATAAAATAAAAATGTAAATTTCTTATTAACTTACATCTTTTTAAGCACTCGATTGACTTTAAAGAAATGCTTCTGATCTATTATAAGCTGTGTCATTGCAAACAAGTTTTCTTCATAACTCATATATTCATTGATGCATTTCTCAAATGTTGGAATTTGTTCCTTCCTCAAATTCAAATATTCAATCAAGAGGTTTTGAAACTGCTCAAGATATTGCGTATTTATTTCCAATGTTGGATTGTGATTAGATAATTGTTTCATCTTGTTCTAAAAATATATTCATAGAATTGATTGTACAATGATTAATTATATCTAACTTACAATTCGCTTGAGACATTCTTGTGCTTGAAAACTCACGTCATCGCTGTTATCAATACGATTTTTCAATCTGTCTAAATCAAGTTTCATCCCAACCCAAAGCAATTCGCATATATCCACCAAGCTTTCAGTTAATTCATGAACTTTATTAATATTTTCAATTTGTTCGCTAAAAAGAAATAAATGAGAAAAAGAATTTTTGATATTTAAAAACACTTACATCAATTGTTTATTCTTTTTTTGATAGAACTGATGAAAATTTTTGATGGTTTTTTGTTCAGCAGCTTGCTCAACGAGCATTTGTGCCTCTTGTTGTAATACAGGTAAATGTGCTTCAAGATTTTCCTTTTCAAGCATCAAATCATCTATGATAGATCTCATTTTATGATAATCAATGCCAACTTTCAATTTATATTTTTCAAGACTCTCAATTGTATGATTCATGCCAGCAACATTCAGTTCCTCTTCGAACTTTTTGTGCTCTACTTCTAATATTTCTTTTTTTGTTTTATGAACAATACGAATTAGATTTTCATCTTCCTCATCAAACATATCTTCATGATTTTGTTTGATTCTAAAGTTATTTCGCATGTAGATCTCAAGAGTTCCAAGTAATTGCTGACATTTTTGAAAATATTGATCTAGTGGCATTTGATAAATGAGCGATGGTGTTGTTTGCTAAAATAAAAATTTATCTTTATTAATTTAAATAGCCTTAATATAACTTATAACTTGATTACCGGCACTGTATATATTTCAGTTAAATGTGCAACTTTTTCTAAACTTGATTTTTGAAGTTCTGTGAGTTCCTTCGACTTTTTCATACACTCCTCAATGCATAATTGTTGCTGAACTAGAATATCTTGATTCCGTGCTTCAAGTTTTGAAATCTTTTTCAATTGATCTTCTTCATATTCTTGCATTCGAACAACTCTTTCCTCACGTTCATTTTTTTCAGCTTCCAACTGTTTCACTTTTGCTTCTAATTCTTCAACATCTTCATTGCTCACCGAGAAAAAGCCAGGAAAGTTTATTTCAATGTTTTTAATTTCATTATACAATTGTTCATCGTCTAAAACTAATCCAGCCGATTTAAGTTCTTCATATTCTCTTATTTCCGAGTCTGTCAAGATATTTTCTGAATCTAGATTATTAGCAATGTACTCGAAGAATATTTTAGACTGGTCATCTTGTAAAATCCATTTATTGTTGTCGTCAAGACCAATTAATTTTAATATTTCTGAATTTTCTAGCTGTTCCATGTTTATTCGACAGTTGAGATTTGAAAACTATGTAGGCTGACTATAAAATTGAATTTTCACTGAAAATCTATTTTCAAAGCTTAAATATAAAACACTAAATTGACACAATTCAGAACATACACTACACAATAACTTATTTAACAACTAAAACTGTTGAAATAATAAATTAATCAATAATTCTTTTGACGTTTTATTTTAAAAATTTACTTTAAAATGCTTCAAGCATGAAATGTCAAATTATTTTGCAATATGTCCGACTGTCAAAAAAGAAAAATGCGCTCTTATATTGTGAGTATCACATTTTTGAAAATAGAGAGGGGAATGTAACTATAGAAAACATAAAAAGTTGTTTATAATGGCAGGTCTCAAAGGTAGACAGTGAAAAAATTAAATTTAAACTATATTTACTGTAGTTGCTGATTTAAACATAGTTTAATGATCTTATAAAAGTGTTGTATAACAGCATTACAGAGATTAAATTGATTAAAAGCATTTGAACTAATTGAATTTATATTTTTCTTTATCTTTTTCATTTCTTTTCTACTTTGTTTTTGTATTAAAAATGATTTTAAAAATCTAATTAAATAGCGTAAGTATTTATATTTTATTTCAATTAAAAACCATATTTAAACATTTTTAAAACAAAAGAAATTAATAAACAAGATCCAGTTAAAGAATTTTCTTTGTGATAATATTTTTAACTTTTTCTTTTCGGATGATTCATTTTTAGACTTATTACATTGGCCTTCTTTGGCTCAATTGGTGTGACATTCTTAATTTTGGCATGTGCTCTTCCTCAATACAATAAATGGTGGCCATTCTTTACGATTTTGTTTTATCTCGCTTCTCCGTTGCCGACAATGATATCAAAAAGGCAAAGCTATGATAACTCATCCTGCTTAGAATTGGCCATTTTTTTGACTGTAGGAATAATTTTGTCAAGTTTTGCTTTGCCTGTTGTATTGGCTCTAGCTGGAGTTATTCAGACAGGTAAAAGTTTCTTTTTATCATTTTACTAACATCAAATAATCAAGAAATATTTTCTTACAGGAGCTTGCATTCTTACTGTTCTCGGAAATATTGTTGTCTACTTCACATTATTGGGATTCTTTTTAGCATTCCAAGAGGACGTTGGCTGGCAAATATAAAAATGTAAACCAAATTTTTTTACATCCTATGGGTATTGCTTATTCTGCTTTACCTAGCTATTATAATCGTGATTAATTTTTTTTGTTTAAAAAATGCATCAGAAAATATTATTTTAAGTTCCAATGAAACTATAACTCTATTTATAATAAGAGGAAATTAAATCGTCTCTTTTGTTTTGTAAAAAAAGTTCAGCAAATAATTGGAATGAAGAAGAAATTATGAACTTATTTATCATTTAGAATATAAATTTATGTTAATATTAGTTTATAAAAAAATAAAATAAAAACTATCTTTGCTGAATAATTGATGTGTACTAGATTAAACATGATGTTAAAATTATTAAAAATTGTCGATTTCCTTTCAGCAGTTTTTCTTCATAATAAAAAAGCGCGAAAATTCTTTAGTCGGTTTTAACTTTACAACAAATAGAGTTTTTTTAAAAATATCCTTGTTTCTTTCTACTTACTTCACTGAATATATAAAAATTTGTTTTATTTTTTAGTAAATCAAACATGTATGTGCATTTTTTTAGTTGCATCAATCAACCAATATTAATTTCAATCTGATTGACTAAAGAACGTCACCATATGATAACATCGAATTTTATATGAAAAATAAAATATTTTTATGAATGAAACACGTGCACTACGAGAGTAAAAAATGAATTTGTCATGCGCAGCAGTACAATTTTTATGAGAGTGAGAGAGTAAAATTTTGTGATCCTTCTTGAGCATAATTTTCAGCTGTTTGGTATATAAGCGACTGCAACAATCTGAACAATCTTAGTATCGTGCCGTAATTTCTTAGAATCGGAAGAAAAAGGAGAAAATAAAAAATCAAGTGTTGAAGTGAATAAAAAGAAAACAGTGATAGCACATGAACAAACACACGTGAGGAGTGTGAGGATTTAATTTTTTTAGCATATTCCGAAAATAGCCTCTCATTTCCATGAATATAACGTTTATTAACAAACAAATCTTTATTATGTTTATATCAAGTGTGTGTGACTTTAATTTGTAGTAAAATTAACTTTAATTTTTATTTATCAAGAAAATTGATTAACACTGAAATAAATCTCAGTGAATTAAAATTTTTAAAAATTAAATAATAAATTCTTAAATATTGATTGAAAATAAAACCTGTTGCTTTGGAAAACTTTTACATATAACATAATAGTAGAAAGAAAGAATTATTCAATCTATCGCACTTTAAATGCTCTTATTTTTTTTCTTTATCTTCTGGTGTAAATGGTATTTTGGATAAATCGTGCGAAGAAAATGACACTCAAATATAATCGTTTTCATGAGATTACGATTAAAATTTAAATTTCTTGTCGCGGCAGTGAATTGTCAATTGTCATTTAGAGTGTGTGCAAGAGAAAGAAGAAAAATCATAAAATTAAGTGAGTGAAAGTCATTAAATTTTTTACTTGTGAAAATGCTTTAATTAAAGACAATGAAAAATTAAGTTTAAGGAAAAGCTTTAAAATGAATAAAAGAAAAGAATTAGCTTCAAGCATGGATAAGTTTTTATTGTAATTTAATACGCATTCACTGATAACGTGTTTAAAAAACTTTTATAAATGAATAAACAAAATATCCTATGTAAAACAGTGTGAGTAAAAAATTTCTCCCTTTGAATTTTTGGTGCTATCTAAAACATAATATTAAGAGGGAGTAAGCGAAGAAAAATTAATTTAAATTAAAAATCATTCAACAAGCGATAAAAAATGTTTCTTCGAGTGATAAAAATTATAATTTTACTTGCTTTTTTGAGGCATTTAACAATGAACTTTAAAAAAGTTTTCTGCTCCACGACTGTTTCTTCAAGTGTTGCTGAAAATGTTACTATCAAATATCGAAGTATCATTGAACAGAAGGAAAGTGAAGGTGTAAGTTATTGAAAAAAGTTCATTCATGTATGTTTTGTAATTAATAAATTTAATTTTTAAATAAATTTAGTACAAAGTTTATAACGTGGGAGTTTTAATGGCTAGCAAGTTGGGTAAGTAAAAATAAAAGCCTTTGCAACCTAAAAGCTCCATGAATGAAATTTATATTGACTGTTGATTTTATATGAGTCTACAGACAGGTTCACATGTAAGAACGTAAGACTTTAAGGTGAAAAAATATAAATTTTATTACGTCGACAAAAGAAAGTAAATTCTTTTGAAAGTGTGTTAGAAGAGATAAGAGATGAAAAGGAATTTCGTAAAACTTTCCTTTCACGTTTCTGTAGCAAAAAGAAGAAGCTCATTTTTTAGTCATAAGCTGTTGCTGAACAAATGAAGTATTGTAAATAAATTTCGGTTCAAACAATTTCATTTCCATAGCAGTCATTAACCTTTGTCATACATATATTGACTAGAGCTATTTGATGGAAATTTTGGACAAATTTCCCAGGCGTAGACACAGAAAAAAAGCGGAAAACATCAACGTATGTTCACACCTGGAAAACTTTTTGATCAAAATAATTTTGTTTAAAATGTCCATTCTAATATTTTCTATCCAAATTAAATCTCCCATATATACTCAAAAAAATTGCATGCAACAAACAAGAATAACATCACGTGAGAAGATGCCTTTAAAATACTTTCGTTTTCATTTGAGTACATATTGTGATTCTTATCAACAGTAATAAATGAAAAAGAAAGAAAATGTTCATGTTAAAAATTCTCATGAGACAAAGCTTCAGTGCTGAAAATTTCTATAAATGAATTGAGAGAAAGCTTTTATATGAATTTTTTTGTATGTTTTCTTTGGGGTAAATGTACCTCATTCGGGACAAAATTCTTTTTTAAAAATTTGTAAGAATTTTTTTACAAGCTGTTTTGTGGTACATTTGATGGCTAAATCAGAAAATTGAATTCTAAAATTTTTTACTTTTATCGAAATTTTCGTTTGCGATTTTCATCAAAGATTTTCAAACAAAGTATTCCAAAATAAATTGTTTGGTGTCCCCATAAATAAATTAATTTTTAAAGAACAATCAGTGAAAGGAATTAAATAAGTAAACGAGAACCATTCTTAAACTTACTAGGTTTAAAATATGATAAATTTCGGAAGTGAAAAGTGAAATTTTTTTAAAAATATTAAGCTTTTGTGTAGAGAATTTATTAGCATGAAAATCTTCTCTCTAATCTCTTTTAAAATTGAAGTGAGCTTACAAAACTCATTTCATAGTTCGCACATGGTCTTCATTGAATGTGCGTATTTTTAAAAGTGTTTAGTACAGTACAAAATACATAAAAATACTTAAGAAATCTCTTTTAAAAGTTCGCATATGTTATTAAGACCATGTGCCAGCTATGAAAAGTATTAAAGTATTTTATACTATATCAAACACTTTTTAGAGTTCGCACATGGTCTTAATTGCATGTGAGTATTTTCAAAAGTGTTTAGTACAGTACAAAATACATAAAAATACTTAAAAAATCTCTTTTAAAAATTCGCATATGTTATTAAGACCATGTGCGAACTATGAAAAGTATTAAAGTATTTTATACTATATCAAACACTTTTTAGAGTTCGCACATGGTCTTAAT
>JACWBX010000053.1:0-13672 GCA_014622435.1 Polypedilum pembai
AATATGATTCACTAAATTTTTACTGATAATTTTATTTTTTTCATGATTTTTAGAGCAAAATAAATTTTTACAAAAAATTTTGTAAATCCCATTAAAAATTATTGATTTTGAATTTTTATGGTGTTTTTGTTCATTATTTAAGAAAATATATGAAAATATTTTCAATTTACCAAAAATTTGAAAAATTTCTACAAAAATTTTCAAAAATGTTTGAATTTGTATGGAGTCATTCCCGAAGTCGGGAATTCCCGGACTTTCTTCGGGAACGGGAACGGGAATTCCCGGGAATATTCCCGAAAGGAAAAGCCTAATGAAAAATTTTTAAAAAGGCAAAAAGGGCGAAAATATTTTCAAAATTTCCACTTTATCTATGTTCTTCTGTTAGTAACCTAGTAACAGTATTTTTACGCAGTTAATTTAGTTATAAACATTATTAAATTTAATCACATATTGTGAAAAGAGAAGAAAAGTAATAACACACTTTAAGACAGGAAGCATTACTATAAATAAATGAAAAAAGAAGAAGATGAAATATTTCTGCTTTTTAATTCGCTTGTGGGCTTCTTCTTTTCATTATTTTTTTGTTAATTGTAATTAATTGTTGCTTTATTTGAAGGAATATTTTATTCAATATATTGAGCAAATAGATCAATTTTGACACATGGGCTGGAAATGAATTTCACATATTTTTTGATGACACTTCGGTATGTTTTTCAATATAAATTTAACTAACCATAATTTTTTTAACTACGACGAGCATTAACTTTGACAAAACTTTATAGATATTTTGTGTAAATTTTGAACAATTAATAATTTTTGAGTAAACAATTCAATGAGCAACAATTAAAATTTTTCTTTTCTATCGATTTTATTAAAACTAAAGTATATTAACTTACGAATCAAAGATAGAAAAATTGCTTACTACTCAATGAAACTTTTAAATCATTATGCAATTATTAAGGAAACCTTTTTGTAAAATAGAAAAACTGAGCAAAATTTCCTTGTTTTTCTCTTGCCCAAATTTACTTAAACATTTGGATTCTCTACGCGATATAAAGAGCATTCCATGTGAAACATGCTCAAATGAATGTAGTTAGATTTCATATGTAAAATTCAATTATGACAGTAATTTGACGGTATTTAACATTTAAATATGATTCATAAAGAAAAAAATAATTGAACAAATTTAATCATTATGGATCTTGACGATTCATTCTCATGCCAAAACTTATCCAACAAAGTATAAATCACTTTCTAACGCCTTCTGTTATCGACTTATGAATTTGATTGACGAATGGACAAAGTGCCTATTTTTAAAAAAATTCACTAAAAAGATCACATTGAAACTACACTTGTGCGCTGATCGAGTTCTCATTTTATATGCATTAAAACCAATCAAAATGGATAAAGTTGTAAAAGTTCGCCTATTTAATTCTAAAAAATATTTGATTTTTTTAATATAATTTTAGTTATTATAAAGATAAAATAATATTAATAAAAGCTGTAGAATGTTGTAAAAATTTAATTTGAGAAAAATAGAAAATTATTTCAAGATTTGAAATTATGACTTCAAGATTGAAAACTAAAAAATGATTTTATAAAAACTAGACACTCTTCATACATTTTTCGTCTCTATCATTAACGTGTACATCTTTTTAAAAAATACATTCCACATTTGATTACAAAATATTCAAAATTTTCAAATAAAAATTTTACTTCAAGTTCAAAAAAAATTGGAAAATTTCATCAATAAAATGTATATTTCCAGGTTGATAGGAAAATAATAATCGATAACACACTATGTAATAAATGCTTATTTTTGTCTCTTTCTCATAAGTTGTTTAGTATATTGTTGAAATTACTGTCAATATGTATAATTAAATAAATGAATGATTCAGTAACACTTTTTATAAAAACGACAAAAAAACCTTATTAGTATGAATATTTTCATAATAATGATGATTCAACATGAAAATATGACAGAATCTCGAAATGGAGTAGAAAAGGTATTGTTTATATAGCGATTGAGTCGATTTGATATGGATAGAATGAAAATATACAGAAGCTATCGTATGTTTATATGTTCTTTAATATACACATATAGTAAAAAGAAGATACCAACAGCGATTGTGTATGCCTTCTCAGAAAGAAAATTTACAATATACACAAATGTACATATACAAACGTCAAATTTTCAGTATGAAAAAAATATTCAAGGAAATTTACCTGATCAGCTAGAGCTCCAGATGTCCATATGACTGATATAATTAATGTAAGAGTGAATAATTTTGAGCTGTTCATTTTCATCCCACTAATATTGCACCAATTCTTTTTAAGATTCATTTTTTTCTCCTCTCTTTTGCACATTCACTAACTCTCACTCTTTTTTTTTTCTCTCTCTCTCTCTCTCTGTAATGGCTGGTTCCTTTGACAACAATTTATCCTATTTTTCAATACTTTTTCTAATATTGTCAAGATATTTTGCAACTATAAACACAATTCACACTATGTTTATGGAGTATTCAATCTATTTCAACACATTTTTAAGCAATTATCCTTGTCATATGCGAGATTAATTCACTAAAACAAAAATTTGTGTAAGCTGCTATGTAATTTAATATATTTTATAGGTGGCGCTTTTATTTTTTTTTTTCTTTTGCTATTCTATAGCATGATACTCTTTTTTTGTTATCAAAATTCACCAAGTAATTCAAAATTTTTCAATCGTATGACTATTGTAAAAAGATTAACGCGATCTTTAGACTACTTTTGTATAAAAATTGCGTTTCAATTTGCAAATTTGAACACCTAAAATGAATTTTAAATTGTTTTCATTTTATTCTTCTTCCGAATTAAGAACGTCGACTGGTTACTAGTAAAATTACCCAATTTCAAGATGTCGACATTTTGTATTTTTTATCGTTGCAACGAAATGAATGTTTATTATGAAAAATTCTTTTTTATTTCATCATAACAAAACAAATATTTCATTACAATAAAAATTTATTAATTTAAGATTTTTTTTTAAATTTGTTAACTCTTAAATAAAGAATTTTAATTTTCAAAATGTCGACACTATTGAGTGTAATTGTGTTAGTAATATTGGAATGTTTTATGTGAAAGATAATATTTTAAAAATAAAACGACAGTTGATTTTTAGCAGCTTCTTTCATTAATTTTTATTAACATTTATAAATGCAATAGGATTCACAATAAATTTTTTTCTCGTCATAATTCTTTGAAAATTTTAATTGTGTGACGTTAAAATATATTTTTTTTATACATTCATAGGATAAATTTTATTTCAGTAATATTTTATAGATATATTCAAATAACTAAGTGAAAGTAAAAATAATTTTCAAGCACAAGGATATGCATATAATACTGATAAAGTTGATCTACTACATTGATTAAGTATCAAAATAAAGAATATATAAAATAAATGCATCACAATTAAAATAAAAAAAAAATTAAGCAAATTCATTTTGATTTTCAGATGTAGGAATTTTTTCAAACTGATTGTACTCATTGTAAAAGAGATTTTTAGAAGATCTCCCTTCCCAAGGAAATTTAAGATGACCAGCAATTTTCTTTCCTGAAATTCGACACGTGTCAATAGATAATGTTTTTATTCTTACACAAGTACAATCATTAACATTTAAAGGGATATTCTTTTAAGATGTGTAATCTTCTTTTTTAAATGTATATTTTTTTGTTCAATAGATTCAATTTTCTTTCATCGCATGGATATTTTCTTTAATTTCATTACTACTAAGAGACTCAATAAATTTCTATCTTTTACTTCATTTACTTAGTCATTAATGAGTGATATTCGTTATCTTCATTACCTCTCCTTTTACGCTTTGAAATAAGAACCGCAATACCCACTGTGAAAACTATGAAGAGTAGCATAATTGAACCGACAATTAAAGCTGTTTCACCACGATGTTGTAGCACTTTTGTAACAGTTGCCGGAGCAATTCCTACAATTAGTTATTATTGCTCATTTTTTTCATTAAATTTTATTATTTAAATAACAATCACTGTATCAAAACATTTATTTTGTTCAAAAATATTAAATACCTTCACGTGTAATTGTTGGTTTAACTCCATTTAGCACATATTTATGTAAATGATTACCAGTTTTGTCAGCCGACAAATCACCAATATATATCTAGCACATACAAAAAAGAGAACAAAATTTTATTTGGATAAGAATCATGAGAATGATCTCTCAAAATATTCTCACCTCTCTAGCATCTGATGTCACTGCAATATCATGCGGATCAAGAAAAGAGCCAAATTTTCCAACAACTTTACTAGTGTTCATGTCAAAAATATAGCCCGCAACTTCTCTCTCATGTTGTTCTGGTCCATTTACAACAAAAAGTTTTTCTTCTGCATAATCAACACTAATATAAAAAAAAATAATGAAATAAAAGTTGAAAACCATTCTTAAAAATATCATAATAGTTGATCTACCTAAAAATTCTATCACCAACAGTCTTACTATGATATTGTGAATGATATTTTCCATCAGTCCAAGAAAAACTTCATTAAAATTGATAAAGTTAAAAATTAATAAAAATTATTATTTAAAGAAAAATATCTTATATTTCTTACCATTGTATACGACCGTTTTCTCGGTCAGCCACACAAAGAAGTTCTTTTGATGGAACCAATGTAAGTGCATGAGGCACAGCAAAAGCATTAGGTGGTTCAATCGGATTATTGTTTTCTCCTTGAAATGAATTCCTTCCCCACTAAAATTTTTACAAATGTAACAAATGAAAATTTGGACTGCAGCGGTAATAGAGACAGCTTACTTCCAATAATTTTTCACCAGAGAAACTATATTTAACAATTCTCGAGTTACAATAACCATCACTGACGAAAAAGTCTCCATTTTCTAATGCTGCAACTGCAGTAGGCTAAAAAATTTTTAGAAAAAGATAAATTATTTACGAACTTGTAAAAATTATATTTATACCTTGCAAAAACTTTTTGCTGATTTTCCTGGTTGAAATGCATTTCCAAGAACAAGTTCTGGTATTGTTGTTGAATTTTTAATGTTGAATCGAAAGACTTGATGAAGAGCTAAAATTGAGTTATTTTCATTAATAATTTCAATTCTTCTTTTCATATGCATTTAATCTTACCAACATCAGTAATGTAATAGTAATTTCCATTTATATGCAGTCCATGTGGCATGTAGAAGAGATTCTTACCCCATTCATTAATTACATTTCCAGTTTCACGATCGAATGTTATAACAGTATTATCCTTAATAGGTCCAAGACGTTGTTGTCTATAATTATTTGCACTATCGAATGTTTCTGAATTCCATATTCTATCACCACGATGAAATGTGACAATATTTTTGTATACATCAAGAGCAACTGCTGAAATTGCTCCCAGTTTTCTTGATGACGTTGGCCAATTGTCGACATGAGTGTAATCTTTAATCAATACATATATCAATTTTTGGAAAAAAAAAATAAATATCGAATATGTTCACCTTGCTTGAGTTCAACTGGTCCTGATTCGGCATACTGCTCATTGGTCACTTCTTCAGATTTTTTGTAAACATTCTTTTGTGCTGCTTGTAGATTCATAAATTGTTGTTGAATTCTTCCATAATCTAGATTTTCTTCATAGTCCTTAATGAAATTCAGATGAAAAACATCAATGATAAAATTTTAACATATGGTAATTTCAAAAAACTATTTTTACCTCATATTCGAATGATAAATTTACACATGACAAAATAATAAATTGAATGCATATAATTTTCTTCATTTCAAAACATCTAATTCAATAATTAATTTATTGAAAAAAAATAATGCGTCAAAAAAAGTCAAGAAAAATTTAAAAACTAGAAATTCACTCTAACAGTCCCTGCTTTTGAGATCAATAATTTTGTTCGTAATTTAATGTATTTGTTCACTCAAGTTAAATACTTTTAACTAATGTAAGTCTTTGATGCAACAGGATTAAATTTTTTTATTTTTATATCTTAAAATATGTGAAGACGGCTTGTCGAATATTGGAAATCATTTTCCAATGAATATTGGAATATGTCCGATAAATTATTTTTATATTTAATTTACTTTAAAATATAAACTAATAAAACTGTAAATTGATTTATAGAACTGAAATTAATACGATTACAGAGAAAAATTAAAATTAAAATTACATTTACAATAACAATAATATTTTATTCAAGGGATAAGAACTCTCATATATATATTTTCTTATTGTGAGTCAAGTTTTATAAAAATTAATGAAAAAATTCTTTTATTCCAGGGAACTGCTCTGAAGAAATTAAATATTTTTGTTATGAAACAAGTCTAAAACACTGTGAACATATACATGAGTTCTTTCTCCTTGATTTTATTATTAAAGAAAATTCAAATGAATTTATAATTTGAACGTTATGTACAAGAGTTTTTTTGTTATCAACCAGTTTTTAAGTACAGTTACTTATCGTTATCAAAAAGTTCATAATTATTTTTTGTTTGCACCAAATTTGTGAGAGCAAACTCGAGAGAATGAGACTTAATCAACGTAAGCAATTTTTATTTGATAAGATTATGATCGTAACATTTATAATGCTCAGTAGTGTTTCTTCATTAAACGATCAAAGTCAAGTCCGTCAGCTAAAATGAACAAAGATTTGCAATTAGAAAGGAGTAAAGTACCTTTTGAAATTGAAGAATTGACCAATTGGTTTTTTGGAGGTGCAGAAAATGTTAAAGAAAAAAGATTTTTGGGTAAGATGATTGATCTTGTTCTATTCATAAATCAATAATTATTCATTTTTAGAAAATTTTTTCTATTCTGATCCTGATCTAAAAACTGATACAAGTTATATGAGTCATGTTGAGAAATATGAAGAAGCTATTAGAAAACTTACTGTCGTTTTGAGAAAGTTAAAAGATCTTACGAATCAAGGTCACTATAATGAAGAAATATACTCGTAAGTGCTTGATATAAAATTATGATCAAAGTTCAATTTTGAAAAACTTTTGAATTATTAATGAACCTTCTTCTATATAGAAAAATTCTAGGCGGACAATTTTTAAAAAATCTGATAAAAGAAGGAAATCCAACAAGTGAGTTTAAATAGTTTTATTAAAATTAATGTTAAACTTTAAAAAAAATTATAGGTGTACATTTTGATATGTTTATACCCGGAATCAAAAGTATTGGAACAAAAGCACAGCAGGATGAGTGGCTACCTCAAGCATTATCAATGCAGGTTATTGGAACTTATGCGCAAACGGAACTCGGCCATGGCACTTATGTAAGAGGAATTGAAACTACAGCGACTTATGATGAAAATACAAAAGAGTTCGTCCTTAACACACCAACTTTAACCGCTTATAAGTTTTGGCCTGGTAATTTGGTAATCGTTGTTTTCAATTTCTTTTAATTTCGATAGAAACACAAATTAAAAGTTTTTATGATAATTCACTAATTAAAAATATATTTCAGGGTCATACTGTAAATCATGCACTTGTAATGGCACAACTGTACACAAAAGGAAAGTGTCATGGAGTTCATGCTTTTATTGTACAATTGAGGGATAAAGAAACACATAAACCACTTGAAGGAGTTCACGTGGGTGAAATTGGTACAAAAGTTGGGTACGTAACGAGTCTTACGTTATTATATCTTTTATTTTATATTTTTTAGTATAAAAACAAAGTTGGAATATTCTTTGTAATTTAAAAATCATCATTTCTCTCCCCGTTATAGATACAACACAGTGAACAATGGATTTTTGTGCTTAAAAAATGTACGAATTCCTCGCAAAAACATGCTAATGAAAAATAGTGAAGTAACTGAAAGTGGAGATTTTGTAGTTCATAAAAATCCACTTTTGACTTATGGAACAATGACATACATCAGAGTTGGAATAATTCAAGAAGTTCTAGTATTTTTAGCAAAAGCTGTCACTATCGCAACACGTTATTCATTGGTAAGACGACAAAGTCCAATTGATATGGATAAGCCTGAACCACAAATTATTGAGCACACGACACAACAGTATAAACTTTTTGTACCATTGGTTAAAGTTTTTGTTTTGAAAATTACAAGTGACTACTTATGGAAGTTTTATGAAGAAACAATGAAAAATATTGAAATGGGTAATTTGTCAACGCTTCCAGAGCTTCATGGTATGAGTTGTTGCTTGAAAGCTATTTGTACCAATGATGGTGCTGAAGATACAGAAATCTGTCGACTCGCATGTGGGGGCCATGGTTTTTTGAATTCATCTGCTCTTCCCGATTGCTATAAGATGATTACACCAGGTAAAAAATATTTTTTAAATATTTAATAAGCTGCTATTTTTATTTACTTTTTTACTAATCAATAGCTCAAACATATGAGGGCGAGAACACAGTTTTGCTTCTTCAAACTGCTCGTTATTTGATGAAGACTTATGGTGAAATTTTAAATGGAGCTAAAGGAACAACTACTGTTGCTTATTTGAAGAATTATTATGATCGTAATAGCACTCAAATAGAGTCATTTGATAGTTCTCCACGAGGAATTCTTCGTGCTATGCAAACTACAGCTGCAGCTAAAATCACTCAAGCATATAATAATCTTCAACAAAAAATGAAGAGCAACACCAAAGAACAAGCATTTAATCAAAGTGGATTAGAAATGATAAAAATTGCTGAACTTCATGGACGTGTTTATATGTTACAAGTTACATTAAATGAACTTGAAAAATCAGCTAAAAATTCTTCGCCTAATCTTGCTTATATCTTTAGAGATATCCTTGAATTATTTTCGGTTAATTTGGCTATGAAATATATGGGTGAAATGTTGCAGGTAAAATCGTAATAATCATTTTCATTTCTTCATAATTCATATTTACATTTTAAAAACAGTTTGTCAATATAACATCACAAGCTATTGAAATTATGCAAGGAAGGTTGGAGGCTGTGTTGCGAAGAATAAGAAAATATGTGATTGGAGTTGTTGATGCCTTTGACTTTTCTGATGATGTATTGGATTCAACTCTGGGTGCCTATGATGGAAACGTGTATGAAAGATTGATTGAGAGTGCTAAAAAATCACCACTTAATCAAGAAGATGTTAATAAATCATTTCATCTTTACCTTAAACCGTTCCTTAAATCAAACTTGTAAACATTATATTGATATTAATATTTGGTTGTGGTAACAAAAAGACTATTTTAAAGAAATAAAAGTTATATTTTACGTTACTCATTCACGATAACAAATGACTTTAAAATTATTTAAACTCTTAATTGTTTTATGTAAATTTTACGTTTCTGATATTGAATATAAGCATTAGATTAAACACAAAAATCAAAAATTTTTGCCAATTTTTATAAACTTACTGGACCTAGATTGAGTGTAATGAGATTTGACTTTGCCATCATGAAAAATTTTGTTAACAATCAATAAATCTTTTCAAGTGCATCAGTTTTGTATTTAAATTTCGTTTAAAAATGATATTTCTTTAATAAGTTTTGTATTTTGCTTGATATTCATCAAAATATAAAATTGTCGAAAACTAGGTCTTATTAGGCAAATGGTACGTGTTTTACTCCTGTAAGAAGAAATTGAGAAAGACAAAAACTTTATATTTTATTTCAAAATTAGTATTTAGTATAAAAAAATGTTAATAAAATAATGAGAAAATGGTTTTGACAATTAATGAACTTACTATAAATATTTTTCGCTTTACTAATCAATTAAAATGCAGAGGGATGGCACGGTAGCGAAGGTGGTTAAAAAATATGTGGCGAATTTCTATCACTTTTCAAATCAAATATTTCGCTTCCAAACTTCAAATTTTGAAAAAATTTATTTTTATTTTCTTCTCAAATTTAATTTTTATGATTTTCTACTGCTTCTTTTGCTAGAATTCGATATTAATTATGTTTTAAATAATTATAATGTATAATAAAAGAGTGAAAATATCTTAAAAATTATATGCATATTAAAATAGTTGTACAGACAAATTGCGGATAATAAGACCCTTTTTCTTTGAGGAAAATACGTTAAAAATAGATTTATTAAAAAAGTAACAATAATTTGGTATATTTGCTACCGTATTTATCCCTAAGTTCAAATTTTTTTTATTATATACTGTCTTGAAAATTTAATTAAATATTAAAAGTTATAAAATAAAACATAGCTTTTTTCATTATTTTTTAACTATAATTTAACTAAAAATTTATTTAATAAAACCCACTTCTAATAACGTTTCTTTTAATACCAATGAAAGCAGCGAGGTGGAGAATGAGAGTAAGTATGATTTGGTAAAAATAATCCATATAAATATCAATTTGACTCGTCCCGAAACCGAGATTTTCTAAAACATCTAAACCATTTGAAAAGCATTGAATTTCTGGATTTGGATGACATTTAATAGTCTCTACTTTTGACCAAAAAATCATTCCTACTGTTTCGTTTGCATAAAAAAAGAAAGAGATATATTTGAGCCATGGGACATATTTTACATTGATGTATAAGCCAGATACAAGCAATAAAATCAAATCTACAATTCCCGATAGCTCAGTTGCTATGAAAAATGACTCAAATAATCCTGAGAGAAAGAATCCATACGCCATTGCACAAATTCCTGCTAATATGATTGCTAAGGAGATGTTGAGAAAAGTTATAATGTCTCTTCCCACATCTGTTGCAAAATAGATGATCGCCGTATAGAGAACTGTCTCAAAAATTACACGCGGAATCTATAATAAAAGATACTTTGTAAATATTTTTATAATTTTAATATACTATATTTTACCATCATGACGACAAGTGAAAAGTAATAAGCAGACAGTGAATATAATCTATTTCCCGTCTCTTTTCTCAACAAAGGAAGGTCCATGTATATCAAAGTGAACACAGCATATGCAAATGTAAAAAGTATTTCAGTTGCCAATATTATTAAAAAACCATTAATATCCTGAACTGATGAATTCGATTCGAAAGAAATGTCGGAATAGACGGACATTATTACAATAGAGAAGAGCTTAAAATAAAAGAATAAAATTGAAATTGAAAGTTCTGTATGTACAAATATTTACAATCAATCAGCTAAAGATCCACAGTGAAGTGGAAATTTTAAAATTCTTTCATAAATTCTTAAGTTTTAGAATTGAGATAAATCTAAGATTCGGATATTATGAGCAGACAGATTTTTTCCGAATCCTAGATTAATCGAGACAGGTTCAAGGAATTTTTTCTTTATGTTTTTTCAATCACTTAATACTGAATGATTCATAGACGTATTAATATTAATAGAAAAATCATGAAATGAAAAATAAACAATAAAAAAACGATTGCTTAAAACAAAAACTTCTTTTTGCCTTGCTTAATCTAATTAAAAGATATTTCTTTTGATATCATCGAGAACTAAATATTTAAATGTTTTAACTAAAATCAAATTAACTTCAAACTGTCTAAAAATTCATTTTTAAAAAAAAATATCAAACATTCTTTTGAAAATTTGACATAGTTTGATTTAAAATATATTTTTACACTTTCTTATAAATACTTACAATTAGAATAAAAAGCTCAATTAGATAATGCTTTGGTGAACGAATGAAATTTAAAATTGATCGATGTGAAATGATTTGACACTGTCGTAGCCATGTTGTTTTATTGTAAATTTTTTCATCATCAAGACTCGTTTCTGATGATGATATTTCAAAATTGTCTACTTCATCATGCAACCACTTGTCTTTTGCTGCAATAAAGTTCACAATGTTGACACATTTTACTGGATCAGAGATATTTTTAACATAAAATTCAGCTGGGTTGTATTGTGAAGGACAGATTAAATTCATACTGTTAAATAAATCTTCAACTTCTTTGACTGTACCATGAAAAATTATTCTTCCCGCATTCATTAGAATAATATTTGTGAAGAGATAAAAAATGTCAGAAGTTGGCTGATGTATTGACACAAGAACAATTCGTGACTGCGATGGTTTTTGAATTCCAGAAAGTTCACGTAAAGTATTAATGACCGATAGTGCGCTGAAACTATCTAAGCCACTCGTGCATTCATCGACAAACAAGATCTTTGGCTTTGTCAAAAGCTACAATGAAAAATCTTTTTAATGCTTTGATTGTTTGCAAATTAAGCTACTCTACTCACTTCTGTTGCCAAAGAAAGTCTTCTTTTTTCCCCGCCCGATAAATGTTTCAATTTTGTGCTCCCATTTAATCCAAATTTCATGAGTGAACTTTCTATAAGAAACTTTTTGTCTTCACTCGATAGATTTGGCATTTTAAATTCAATCTGTTGATTCAATAACGCGTTATATTAAAAAGCAAATCACATTTCAATTTTCAACTCACCATGAAATAAAAGTGCTCACGAACTGTAATGCCATCTAAAATTACATCGCTTTGAGCAAGAAATCCCGAAATTGTCGTCATTTTGCTTCGACTTATCAATTCTCCATTCAAACGTATTTCACCAGATAACACACCACCACGAATACGTTGAGAAAGTGCAGCAAGTAACGTTGTTTTACCGCATCCACTAATTTAAAAGAAATTCATAGATTATGTAAAGCGATAAGAAAAAAAAAACAAATTTTACCTTCCGCCTAAAATAGCTGTAAATGTACCAGATTTTAAATGACCCCTTACTGAAAATCATTAAAAATAAATTTATTGCAGTCTCATGTGTTTATATTTTTTAAAACATTAATTTATGTATGCATTGTTTTTTACTATAAATCAAAATTTTCATACATATATTTTAAGGAGTGGACACTTAAATTTTTCATTGAAAATTTTTATAAGAAAACTGTTTACTCTGATCCTATTTATAAAATTTTATTAAAGTGATCAAAACATAATTTTCGCCACTTTTTAAAAAATATTTTTTTTGTTTTCAATCTTGAAGTCACGATTTCAAATCTTGGAATAGTTTTCTATTTTCTAAAATCAAATATTTACAAATTTTTATCGCTTTTTGTATAAAGTATTTTTAATATTATTTTATGTTCATAAGTTATTAAATGACATAAGAAAAAGCAAATTAAAAGATATTTGGATTAAAATAAATTTTGATAAATGACAAATTTTCAATCTTTCAATCTTGAAGTCACGATTTCGAATCTTAGAATAGTTTTCTATTTTTTCAAATAAAATTTTTACAAATTTCTATTGCTTTTTGTATTAAGTCTTCTTTAATATTATTTTATATTCATAAGTTATAAAATGACATAAGAAAAAGCAAATTAAAAGATATTTGGATTAAAATAAATTTTGATAAATGACAAATTTTCAATCTTTCAATCTTGAAGTCACGATTTCGAATCTTAGAATAGTTTTCTATTTTTTCAAATAAAATTTTTACAAATTTCTATTGCTTTTTGTATTAAGTCTTCTTTAATATTATTTTATATTCATAAGTTATAAAATGACATAAGAAAAAGCAAATTAAAAGATATTTGGATTAAAATAAATTTTGATAAATGACAAATTTTCAATCTTTCAATCTTGAAGTCACGATTTCGAATCTTAGAATAGTTTTCTATTTTTTCAAATAAAATTTTTACAAATTTCTATTGCTTTTTGTATTAAGTCTTCTTTAATATTATTTTATATTCATAAGTTATAAAATGACATAAGAAAAAGCAAATTAAAAGATA
>JACWBX010000053.1:13692-33062 GCA_014622435.1 Polypedilum pembai
TGACATAAGAAAAAGCAAATTAAAAGATATTTGGATTAAAATAAATTTTGATAAATGACAAATTTTCAATCTTTCAATCTTGAAGTCACGATTTCGAATCTTAGAATAGTTTTCTATTTTTTCAAATAAAATTTTTACAAATTTCTATTGCTTTTTGTATTAAGTCTTCTTTAATATTATTTTATATTCATAAGTTATAAAATGACATAAGAAAAAGCAAATTAAAAGATATTTAGATTAAAATAAATTTTGATAAAATGAAAAATTTTTCGCCACTTTATCCATCTCTTAATTTAAAGATTTCAATTTTATCTAAAAATTATATTTTCAAGTTCAAAAATATAACGATTTCATATTTTCGAAAAAAAATTGTTGATATTTTAAAAATTTGTAATTTAATTAAATTAAATTAAATGGCCACCCCTTAATTTAATCTTTTAATTTTAAATTTATTTTTTTTTTTCAACTTTAAAGACAATTAATTTATACCATTATTTAAAATATTAGTTTCCTCATTGTAAGTTTGAAAAGTTAAAAGTCCTGCACGTTTCTTTTTTATCACTTTGAAATTGAGTCGGAAATCTAAAAAATCTTCTCTATTTATGTTCATATTCATTTTTATATATGATAACTTGTAACACTGATCTTGTCCAAGATTTTTTCTTATCTTTTTCAATAATATATCACTTTAAGTCTCACACACACTCAATTAAGATGAAATTTAGAACTTCTTATCAGCACAAAATTGAGATTATTTTACAGTAATTTCATTCTGTTGCACTGCATATAATTTAATTTATTAAAAATTTTCCAAGTTAATTACAAATTAATAATTTATTATTTATATGAAAATTGGAACAAACAATTGTAAGAAAAACAAATGATAACAAAAAGTCGTGAAGTTAAGACAGAAGACAAATTTTTATTACGACTGATCTGAATGTTTTTGTTATCACGACTGAATGCTGTTCTTTACATACTCATAATAGACAAAAGTGAAATATTCAACTGAGCAACAGCACGGGAGAAGAGAGAAGAATTTTAAAAGAAAATGAAAATCTCGAGAGATTTTAATAAAAATTCTCCGTCTGTAAAATTCACACAAATATAATTTTGTGGAAATTTACTTTAAATTTCTTAAAGTAAATGTTCAATTAAAGAGATAGAGATAAAATTCAAATCATTTTCAAATTGTAACAGGTGTTTATAATTTATATGTCCTTCATTTCCAGTTATCAAATTTTTATATTCTTATGTGTCTGAAAAAGAAATTTAACAATAGATCATTCTTAACCACCATTATCTGCCAACATGAATCGGCATGTTCTTAAACCAGTAAAAAAGTACATACGCATTTATCGAAGTTCTTCAGTGCATTTTTTCCACTTCTAATCAATGATTCAACAGATTATTTTGAATGCAGAAACCAATAACAGTTTTCTAAAGATAAAAAATTAATTCTTCTCCGAAGTCTGGAATCGATTAAGAAATCTTTTTGAAATTTTCAAATATTTTTGTGAATAAAATTTTACATTAAAGTACTAGAAAAAATATTTAAAAATAATATTGCTAAAAAATAAATAAGGAAAAATACTTTTCTCGTTTTTGGGAACTGGAAAAAGGCTAGTTATGACCATTGTATTTACTTTCTATACTATATAAATTTCATTACATTCATTGAGGTCATCTTTTAATTAGTAATTTATTATATCTACTACGTGATAAAATATGTATGAGTCTATTCAATTGCAGATTGAATCTCACTTCATATAGTCTTCTTGATAGACTATTTTGCGGCGACAAAAAATTGCGTGTGTGTATGTGACCTTTAAGAAATTAAAAACAATCACTTATGAAAAGATCATAAATATGTACACAATTTTTTTAAATAAATTTTTCATATTTTTAGCGCGCTTTTATATAGAATATGCAGCTTATTAGTTAGTTACATAGCAACTTTGCCACAAATGGCAAAAAGAAAATTTATTTTATTATTAATATTAAAAAAATTTAAAGCCAAATTTATGTATTCTGTAAAGCTTTAAAATTATTTTTATTGCATGTTTTGTTAAATAATTTTCATCATGAGAGCACTCGTAAACATAAAAAGTATAGGACTTCAGGGCCACTGTCCACATTCAAAATTTATAATACCTGTCCCTGATAACTCTTTACGTTATCGATTATACGATAATTGAGTATAACAAAACGTAATTAGTTAAAGAAAAGCTTTAGGGAACAATTATGTAATGTATGATATCAAGGGGTAAGTGGGAAAGCAAAATAATAATTTAATATAATTTTAAATAAACACATATGTTTTCACATACCTGTTTTAATTGTTATAACAATCTTTGAGTGACATTTTAATTATGAACTAAATTTAAATTATCACAAAAAATATCTATCAATATTTTTAAATATTTAACATGTAGCAACAGCAGCATTTTATTTGTGTACATGTTCTAAAGCTTATCTCTTGCTCTTTCTCGTTCTCATTCAGTCAAAACATTCTTGGGGATTTTTCGTCTCTTCAGTTAACTTATTCATATCATAAAATTGTTCTACCTATAATGTGTTTACACACAATCTTGTATGAATATATATGTTATGATAATATCATAACTTTTATATAATTAACAAAAGCAAAGCAACCAAAGTTTTGAAATCGTTTATACTAAAAAAACATTTAATTACATTTCTTTCTAAAACTATACATAAAAATTTTGTATCAGAATTACTACCTCTGAATTTCACGTCAAATAAAATAAACTGTATGAAAATTAAAAATTATTAGTCAGAGTTATGGACCAAAAATTTTTATGTTGTCTGTGTCGATACTACAAAAATATCCTATGATCGTCCGACTAATCAATGTGTCGAGATTGGTTTACTTATTTATAAAAATGGCCTGCAAATTGTCAAGAAACTTCACTAAAAAACCTTAGTAGTTGAACATGAAGACTTTGGTTATTGTATATGTAAGCTGCGTTGTTGTTATGAAATAATTACTTTCAATAGAATTTTAGCTCAGAGTATTTATAATTTAAAGAAATGCAAGCATAGCATAAAAATGTAATCATAAACATAACTTTTAAAAAATGTCCTAACACGTTTCCTTTTTCCATCCAATTACAAACAAGTGGAACTTTCTAGACAATATTTGTATATTCTCGCCACTACACTTATATTCAAATGTTTACTTTATGCAGTCTAATTTGAATATTTATTTACCATTATCTTATCTAATGTGGATTCCATACTTTCGAAATTCACTTGAATATTATTTCAAATTTTTTCGAAAATAATTTTATTTTCAAACGTTGTTTTTAATTTTTAAGCTTTGGTTTTGATATTTCATTTTATAATCATATATATCATAATATTATCGAGTGAACGAACAAGATGCAAAACTTTAAAAAATTTCATAAAATTTGTTTATAAATTAAAACTTTTTACGTTTAAACAAAAATTTATTTTTATTAAAAATCAATCATGAATCATTTCTAAGTATCTAGTTCACTTAAGAAATGTTGTACACACGCGAATTTCACTCTTTTCACATAAATATGAAAATTTACACTGGTATATGAAAGCTCATTACGTTCATAATCAAGAGAGCAATCAGGCAAAAGAACAGAAATAAAGATATATGCAAACATTTGAAATGTTTGAGCAACATAACATTATATTATATCTCATTTTTTTATTTTCTCTTTTTCTCTCATTTTTACGCTACACTCTCACGAAAATGAGTATGAAAAATTCATTCTCTTTTATCTCACATCGTCCTTACTGATAGCATAACAGAAGTTTTTCTTTCGTATAAAATCTAACGATTCTCAGAGCAAAGCTTTCAGTTGCAAATGTAACATCATCAGTTAAAGGACTTTCCGATTAAACAAACGCGCTTAATATAAAAAAGAGAGAATCAAAAAATAATAAAATTTAATGTAGAGAAAAAGTTCTCTTAATAACGAATCATTGTGCGAGAGTGTGGATTAAAGTGGATGTAACTTGATGTATTGAAGTTGTTAAATTAAGTATCAGTAAGAAAAAATATGGATAATTATACAGATATCGGTAATCATAGCTTCTACGATGAGGATTTCATACCATACTCAGCAAGAGTTGAAACATATATTGTGCCGATCTTGTTCTCATTAATTTTCATCATTGGAATTGTTGGCAATTGGACAATTTGTATAATTTTTATAAAACATCCTTCAATGAGAAATGTTCCTAACACGTACGTGTCGTGACAGATTTCATTACTTTTCCTACTCGCGCACAAGAATCCAATTAAGTGCTATTTGATGGCTTGTTTGTGGCATGTCAAATTAGAATTCACATTTCAATGTTTGTATAATCAGAGTTTTCCATGGATCACGTACGAGCTCGTGAAAATTATGATGCTTTAAGAGAGATATTTATAAATTTAGCATCTTTAGAGTTTTTTATATGAACTTATAAATAGGGTTCCAATTTGACTTAATTATTTTTTCAAATAAAAACATTTGACTAAAATAAATTTTAGATTATTTGCTGATTATAGTACCTTTTTGATTAACAAAATTTTTTGCGTCGCTTAGTAAGTGAATTTTCAAGTAACGAGAAGATCTGGCAATTGATCACCTTTTGTATCTATTTTTGGAGCACATTTTCTTATTGCTACAGAATAATCTCTTCAAGTTTTTGAGAGTATTCAGCGATATTTTCATTACTGTTTGAAGATGTAAACTAATAAATAAGAGAAAAAAAATGAAAATTGCATGTGTGGAAAGACTATAGATGATTTCCAGTTACTTCATTATTTAGCCTAGGGCGCATATTTCTTTTTCTTATACGCATATTTTTATGCAGTTTCACATTCCAAGTTCTTTATTTCCACCTTTTGTAAATTTTAATAATTTTTAGTGCTTTTTTGTGCCTGAATTTTTTTATTTATAAGTGCCCAGGCCTGAGATAGAGAAAGTGAATAAGAATAAATCAACTTTTGAGAAAGAATATTTAATTTCAAAATTAGAATCATTTATTAACATTCTGTATCTTTTTCAATGAAGCGAAAATCGACAAATTATGGTGTTTGTTCATTAAACTTTCGCTTTTCTTTGCCTAAATAAAAAAAACCTTCTTAATTTTTAAGAAGTTATGGAATAAATGTACTTTGTTGGAATATTTTTTCTCTTTCTTCTCTGTAACAAGATATGAAGCTTCGTTTATGCCTTCTTGCTTGTTGTCTGAGCGATAAAAAGTATAATAAGAAAAACTTTTTATTGTTAATTTATCTTCTTAAGAAAATTGATTTTAAATAAAATATATTCGTAAATTATTTAAATTTGCACCTTAGATGAAAAAAGTACAATTAGCAAAAAAAGTTTCTTAAAAACTAAGTATTTAAAGTCATTATAAAATAATATTGAAATCTCAGTACGGAAAATTTTGAATCTTTTTATTTTCATGATTTTAATTTAATTATATGTAAAACAATCTCATTTCACTTATATTTGTTTACATAGACATCATTAATTATTGAGAAAATGAGCTTTTTACAGTAATATGATTATCAATCCTTCTCATAAATCATATTTAAAAAAGTATCTTCAATAAATACATTAAATTTTCTTCATTTAATGCAGACTTTATTTAAAAAAAACTTTGATGGTATAAATTTAAAAACAAAAAAAATGTCATTGAACATTTAAGCTCATTACAGTTTGAAATTAAATTTGTCGTGTTTCATCAACTTCTATGTTTATTGTCTCGACATTCTGATAAAGGTGACTCACGAAAAAAAAATCTAATGAAAAATTAAATCATCGCATGAAATAATTTAGAATTTCATTTAATTAAAAATAAAAAAAGATTTAAAAAGATTGCATGGAACGGATATGTACTGTTTGTAATTCTTGCGCTCGAGTGGAAAGCAACCTTTCAGTCAGACTTTTATTGTTATTAAATTTTAAAGTAATTTCTTTATTTTCTTCATTACAGTTACATATTTTCACTAGCTTTTGGTGATCTTCTAGTCATATTAATCGCAGTCCCTTGTGCAGGTCTCATTTTTGTCTATGACCAATGGCCATGGGATGGTGAATTTGGCGAAATAATATGTCGAGTCAGTGAATTCGCAAAAGACATTTCAATTGGTGTTTCGATTTTTACACTAGTTGCCTTAGCTTTTGATAGATATACTGGCATAGTAAATCCATTGAAAAAACTACGAGCTCGATCAAAAATGGTCATAGTGATAATAATTTTCACTTGGATTTTGGCTATTCTTGCTGCACTGCCTGCAGTTATTGTTTCTAGAGTTGTCATGACTTCTAATATAAAGTATTGTACACCTTTTGGTCACTATGGAAAAACATACAGCAAGTAAGTGCTTCAGTATTATTATAACGGAAGGAAATTTATGAGTATTTTCGCAGATATATAACGATAATCAAAGCATCAATTTACTATTTCCTTCCACTTTCCTTCATTGCTATTCTTTATACATTGATGGCAAAGCAACTTCGAAATAGTGCACGTGAAGTACAAACAATAACTGGTAATCAGCTGAAAAATACACAAGCTCAGAATCGAAGGCACGTGGCGCGGATGGTGATTGTTTTTATTTTAGGTGGGTGCACTTTTATGACTGTATTTTTGAAAAATTGAAAAAAGGAATTTTGTATGATAAAAAAGATTGTCAAGTTTTTTACTTCTTATACATAGATTTTTAAGATTTCATCTTAATATATTTATTTTTTATTGACAAACAGTATTTGTCATCTGTTTTTATCCGCATTGGATGTTTCAACTATGGTTTCAGCTCAGTGAAAACGCAGAGGAAAATTACAACATGACATGGCACATCATAAGAATTGTTGGCTTTTGTTTATCGTAAGCATATCTTTCAATTTATGAGCAAAAATCAATTTATTACGTTCCTTCTATTTCTCACACAGATTTATCAACTCGACATTAAATCCATTAGCTCTTTATTTTGTTTCCTCTGTGTTTCGAACACATTTTCATAACTATCTTTGTTGTAAGTCATATCCTGTGGAACATAATGTATCATTTTGCAGGAATTTATCAAAATACAAATCTCAAGAAATGAAAAATCCCGTAACAACAATTATCGATACCACAGATTATACAATTAACTGAGGGCGGCTTTCTAAATTTCATCAGGATGTTTGTATATAAGCATGTTATTTGTAAGTTCTACATATTTTTATAAAAAAAAAGGCCTGAGAGCTTTTACATAATTCGTCTCTCAATCTCTTCTCAAAAGGCTCAAAACATCAAACGGGATATAGAGAACAAACATTGATAATAAAAAAGAGGATTAGTAAGAAATCTCGGTACAGCATTAAATGTGTACATAATGTAATTATGTAAATACCAAAACCCTCAAATAATTCCATTTTTTTAAAAATTTTTTGGCTTAGTTTAAGAACTGTTACAGAAATAAAAAAATATAAATAAAAAAAGTCATAATGCTATAGAATGAATTTATAAGTTTTTCTATTTTTACAAAGGATTAAAATATTTTTTATATTTGAATAAAATTGTAATTTAATTTTTGGATAAAGAGAATAATTTTTAATAAATTTAAATACGTCTTTGCTTACGTCATTGAGATAAACTTGAATCAGAATATGAGGATGTTTGAAGTTTGAATGATATTTTACTGAAGATTCTCAATTCATTCAAACCATTGAGTATCAAACGGCAAGTCTTATTTTCCCATTGCGTGGCTGTATTTTGTATTTCACGAAAGCAGATTATATAAGGCTTTTAAAGTTGATTTCCCGATTATTGACATTTTCACATAACATCAAAATACATAGTACTTGAAATTTTCAGTTGACTTTTTATAATATTAAATAATTCTTTCACTCTTAATTCGAATAAACATTTCATGTTCAAACAAAACTCTTATAAATAGAACGTTTGAAAATACGTTTCAATCGGTTTTGATTTATGCTATTTGTGTAACGTTTACGAAATTCGATTTTTCAATTTTTATCAGAAAACTTGAATTTATTGATTCCAAATTAGCTTTGAAATTATGTTCTATTATTATATTATGTTGGAAATTCTTTGTATCTCTTTAATGATTTGAAAATTCTTTTCTCTCTACTTTTTGTTACGTCTTTCAAATTTTCTAAAAACAATTTACGTAGAAATGACAAAATTTACGAAACATTACTTTTTGCTACAAAATTAACAACACCCTTTCAGACACATATCAATATTTTCCTGCAAACTTTTTAAGATATGAGTCAATATACAAGAAGCTTGTTGAAATTTTATGTTTGCATTACAGGAATCGGTTTTAAAGAAAATGTATATGTTCATGGAGTTTTCAAACTTGTTTCTTAAAACCTATTTAAATTTATTTTGTTATATTTTTGTTGTAAAAACTTGGTGAATTTTTTTCTAATAAAAAATTATTTTAAAGTAACTCAAAAATAACTTATATTTTTATCAAGAATGTTCTTATATCCAATGATAAGTAAATGACATTTTTCTACGAATTCATATGTTTTCTAGGAAAAATTACGACTTTCTGAGAGTTCTGATCCCTTGAATGATTTTATAAACATACGAAGTAAAAATTTCTTTATTTAAAGCACATATATACATATCTGAAAAATGTCTTTGACATTTCGTCTGAAAATTTCCTTTTCTTCAACAAATGAAGTGGGCTTTTCAAAGAATTATATAAATATTTCAATGATGTTTTATATATATTTTGTGAGCTAATACCATGATGATGTATGATGATAAACTTTGTTTTTGATGGTTTGAAAGTCAAATATTGAAGAAGAATTGATTTTTAAAGGTTTTTATCATTCTGATCCTAAAATAACCTTTAACAATCGTAACAAAAAGATTAATTTTTTATAACCCTTTCAATTACTTGTCAAATGCTAAACTGTCTCGAGTGTGAAAGACCCAAAAATACCAATCGTCATACACTCTATTACAGATAATTTTCAATTCTAGGTTTATACTGTTGCCCACAGTCTGCTGACGATTCTGTTTAAATTCTTCTATTTTCCAATAAGAAACTTTTGGTTAAGTTATTTTCATTTTTGCAAATTATATTTGAGAAAATTATTAAAATATTATTTTGTTGCCTTTCTTCAAAACTCAAAACAATTTTAACTAATTTCTATTTTTTATGATTTTCTTGTCGTTGACAGCAGTTTCACAGTGATCAACTTTAGAAGCTGATTTTTTATGCTAATTTCTCGCATGATTGCTATTTCCATATGCTCTCATATGAAAATATGTATGAGAAGAATGTTGAAATTGTCATCAAAGAAATATAAAGTAATATAGACACGACATGTAATGGAAATTGATATGCTTTTTCCTTCTTTCTACACACCAGCATTTCGTTGCATATAGTGGTAGCAAAAAAATGATATTGTTACTATGAGAAATTTTACAATCTTTATAACACTTAAATATAAAAATTATTCTAAACACTGTGAGTGTTTTAATGCTCAGCACTGTGTTTAAGTGTTTAAGTGCTCAGCACAGTGTTTAAGTGTTTGAGTGCTTCAATGCTCAGTCTAAAACTTTGAAATATTTAATGCTCAGAACTTATTTAGTGAGTGTTTTAATGGTTCTTCTTCTTCTTTCTTTAGTGTAAATCCTCTATCCTGAATGTATTTGTGTGTATAAAGCATGCATAATAAACCATCATCGTTGTTATAAATTACAATTTTTATTATTTTATATACGTGCATTTGTATTATTCATGCACTTTATGTAAAATTCTCAATACTTTTTTCTTTTGTGTTGCATGCCAGAGTTTCTTGTTTGTCTGGCTGCTGCTATTGATTCAGTATTTGTGTGGTCTCTTTGGTAACAAAAATTATTTATGCCGATTTTGCATATGCATCATTTGAAACATTTTTCTTTACTTGCACACGCCTGAATGTGCGCAAGCATGTAACAGAAAAATGAAATATCGTGATCAAAGTAAGCGAGAAAGAAAAAAAAAAAGATTAACGGAAGGCACGTGAAAAATTAGTTCATTAAATTATCAAATGCGATTTAATTGAATCTTTATAGATGTGAACAAAACAGTGGCACAATACAAAACCACTAAATTAGTTTTCTTAAAGGCGTATTTTGTATCTTACATAAGTTTTCTCATATATCCCGCATATCTGCACAAAAGCGTATCATAAAAGTTATGAATCACTTAATCTTTTACTTCCTGATGCAATACATTCTACTTTCATTCGTGCACTATACTTGCGCATTTCGATCGATTTGCATTAGTTTAATTTTCTCTCGCTTCATTCAAAAGTGTTCGCTATTTTTTTAATTATTTTCATTAATCTAACATCGATAATTTTCAAACACTTGAAGATACCGCATAAAATAACAAATTTTTAAATTTTCATGTTTTTAATCTATTCAATTTAAAAGCACAACTGAAATGTTATTTTAAAATATCTCCTAAATTGGGTTTCTGATAAAAATGATTTGATTATGTATATTTAAAGCTTTGCAAAATATTGTCATTTTTTCTAAATTACCAAATCATTGAGAAAAATATTACATCTTTTTCTAACAAAAGAGCGATATAAAAATTATTTCAAAATAAGAATATCACTTTAAAAAGTTATAGACATATTCAAACCATAATAATATACTCGTGTTGCAATATGAACAAGCGAAATGAAAAATGTCTATAAAAATTTATAAGACTTAATAATATTAAATTACTATATCGATTTATTAAGTGCGGTGAAGCTTACAATATATTTAAAGTTGTTTGTCTCTGGGCTGTTTCAAGGATGAATAATTAGTCTCTATTTTCTTTATATTTAGCATATTTTTGTAAAATAAAAATAAGATTATAGATCAACGATGACTTGATGGTTAGGCTAGCTACAGCTCGATAAGATTAAATCTTAGAGAGACGTTCTAAGACTCATTGTAAACTTCTAAACAACGGCAAGTGTTATGTAAAATATGTATATTTTATCACAAAACATACTGATCTGTTACGACAAGAAATGCGCTGTAATCTTCCGTCCAACCAAAGAGATAATATAGATCTACTTGCTTTGTTTTAATAGCAATCAGGCGCCGATAAAAATGAAGAAACTAGAAAATGGTGAATCGAACAAGTGAAAATTCATTAAATAAAACATTATTTTAATGATTTTCAAATCATTTCAACATGTTGCTAGTGCCGACATGTTAATGTGAAATTCGCGCTTATAAAACAGATAAAAGAGTGAAATAGAGAAAGAAACCTTTTTTGCATGCTTTGACAGATGGTAATTAATCATCATATTCAGTGGGAAGTGAAAAAATGAAAAATAAGCTCAAAACGATACGTGTGTGCCATGCAGCACAATATTTTAAAATACACTTTGTTCTCTTCATTTTTAATTTTTTGAAGTGTATTGTAAATGACTTTTTGTAAAAAAATCATTTTGTATTAAATTTAATATCAATGTGAATAGAGAATTCATTTTGACTTATCAAAATAATGTGTGTTGATTTCAACATTTTAATAGAACATCTTCATTGATCTGTCAACTGCTTTAATAGGTTTGCTTGTAGCAAAACCTACAAAAATTTAATTTTTGTTTCATTACAATGAAAGTTTTAAAATTCTATATAATTTTTCATCATTTAGCATATTGTTTTTTTAAACTCTTTTAATCAATGTCTTTACAGACAATATTATATTATGTAAATTAGTTTTCTATGCATAGATTAGTAAAATTCATATTCACGTATGTAATAATATAGTTCTAAAAATTTCATAACATATCTATTAAATTGAAACATTTGTGAATAATCTGCTTAAAATCAATATTTTATTAAAATTCTGTTACAATTTTAAAAATCAAATTACTTACGCTTGCACAATTTTTTTACTTTATATCACCTAAATTTAAATTGCCTGATGTAAATCAATTCAAAGTGGAAGAAATACTATTTTACTATTTTAACCGACAACCCCTCAAAAAGGTATATTTTTAATATTTAGACCGCTTTAGATTTACAATAATCTTTTCGTCAATTATTCGCTTGATTGAAAACCATTATCAGAAAATATCATTTAGATGCAACCCCTCGCTTTAAATAAACCCATATGTGTGTGACATTTAGCGACCTTTTTTAGACAATTAAATAAAATAAACAACGGTAACAGTAGCTTTATGAAATTATTGAAAAGGGTTGAATGAATACTATTTAAAGTTTTATGCAGATTATTATTTTGATTCACTTAACTTTAATCATAAAGTGAATATTTGAATTTATATTTCATTTACCCAGTACAAGTGATTGTGACATATTTATGGGAAATGCAACATGCACCAAGAGTTATTTAATACTGTATAAATATAAACGAAACTGTAATTTTTAGCACATTACTCATAGAAAACGCAATTTATCTATTCACTTTGACTGACTAGTTGACTACCTAAAAATTCAAAGATTTTTTCCAGTTCAATATTTTTGGATTTTAATTCATCCACCCTTTTTTGCACATATTTTGTATCCTTTTGTGGCTGTCTCGTATTTCTACAAAAGGGTCTATAGTCCCATAGCATCTTTCTATTTCCTTTTCAGCCGAATAAAACGTACATTTAAATGTAAAATGTAATTAATTTATTGTGACTTATAATCAATATACTTCTTTTTGTTTAAAAAACTTTTCATTTTCATACAGAAATGGACACAGCACTAAAAATTTATTACTTTTTAAAGTCTACAAAACTTTTGATTTTCTATTTTGAGTTTCGAATCTTGACATAACAATTTTTATTTTTTTACAATTTTAAAGCCAAATTTAATGTTAATTAATTTTTATTTAAAATTATTTATAAAAAATAAAACATTATTAGTGATGATTTGGTACAAAAAAGCTATAGAAGGTCGTAAAAATTTAATTTAAAAAAAAAACAGAAAGTCATTTCAAGATTCGAAACTCTCGTCTTCAAGATTAGAATAAAAAGTTGATTTATTAAAATATTAGTGAAAATTCGCCGTGACCCAGCATTTTCATTTCAATACAGAGTTTTGACAAATAAAGTTATAAAAGTTATTACGATCGAAAAATTCTTTTTTTCTAAAGTGCTTTTAAAAAATATGCTTCTTCAAATTATTGTCTGTTCATCTTTCACAACAAATATTCTCTAAAATATTTTTATCCTGTTCGAATTAATTTTTTTTTATAGACATCACGTGTTGAGCTCAACTTAGGCAAAAAATAGTAAACATCGAAAATATTTTGTTTGATGATGGATTTATGGAATACAAACACATTAATGAATTATTACTTTCTCATGAGGGTTGTTTGAAGAATTAGAAAAAATAAATAAATAAATTTATAAAAAAAAAGTTTAACTTCTCAAAATGGCAATTTGAGCATTTCAAAAAGTTAAGCGTATAAATTATTCAATTGTCGTTGTTTTTCATCATAATTATTCATCGATTTTACTTTTATTTTCTCCAAAAAATTAATTAATGTTAAAGCATCTTTTACTCACAAAAAAAACCATCAGCAAATTTGCTGCATAACACATAACATAAACGAAGTTAAATAATATTAATAGAATAATGTTAGTTTGATTAGAATGAAGAACGAAATCAATCACGTGTCTTTAATTAAATATATGATTCGCATGCTCACTTTTATTTATCGTTTCACTGTTTTATTATCCTCAAACGACCACTTCACATAATTGTGTATTTGATTTAATGTCAGTTGTTTGTGCTATTGCCATTCGGCTGTTCATATTTCCTCCTATCAATTTTTTCAGTTATTTAACTACAGTAAAGAAGCAAATGAATGAACAATAAACTAAGCATGAAGTGTGACAAAAGAGACAAAAGTAAACAAATCGTAAATCATTGAAAGGATAATATCAAAAGCAATAGTAATAATAATGAGCTCATATTCTTTCTTTTTCAATAATTTAATTCGCCTTTGTTGTGTGTGCGCTCAACACTCGTTTTCGCTGCATCCGTTTCCTTTAATTGTTATTTCAAAAAACATACAAATCTTCTTTTTCTCCTTTTTCGTTTATTTATTTATATTGTTGCTAGGGCTGTTGTTATTGAATGATTCTTCTCTTTCTCAAAATAGATGGCCAAAAAAAATATATGTACATATCGATGAGCAATGATAGATGGAAAAGCAATTTACGATGAACAGCATATTTTCTTTTTTAGATGGTCTATCATAAGCACACATCAACGTTAACGATAAGGGTCTTCTTGATATTTATAAGATATTAGACTTTTTCAATATTTTGAATGGAGTAAAAATAAAAATAACTTTATTTTAGACAAAAATTTAACAAATTTTCAATAAGAAGAAAACAATATATTTGAATAATAGTAAAAGCTCTTATTATTTGAATAATTGAAGCATTTGAAGTGTACGAAAATAATACTTAAAAGCATATGCGAATACAATAAATGCCCAAATGAATAAAAAAATTTTTTACTATGTAGCTACTCGAATATATAAAAAAAGCAGTCACAGCAGCAGTACTCTACACAAGCAAACGAGAAAAAATAAGATGTGAAGAAGTCAAGCAGTTTTCGTTCTTTTTTGCAGATGTGGACACTCGATGAAATGATAAGCAATAAGACCCAAAATCAATAACTTCACTGTGAGAATGAATAATAAATCATTACCACTATATTTCTATATTTCACAATTTTGTCCTTTTAAATACTTTGATACTAAATTTCACAATAGATTTCCATTTATTCTTTAAATAAGAATTGAAGAGTTGCCAAAAAAGCTGCCGCATTCCGTAATATTTGCTTTTTTACTTCCCGCTTCTTTTCTAACTCAATTAATTTTGTTATTATTATTTGTAAAACAAAATGATTTGCAAATTTAATTCAACAAAAATTTTCGCATCGCTCGTAACTCACATAGGTCTCATTAAAATGCAAGATAAATACATTTTTGTTTTAATTCAATTTGATTTTTAGCTCATTTTCTTTTCTATATGGAAAAAACCCTATTATCCATCAGTCTGTCTGTTTGTCCGTAATTCGTCTTTATCAAAATGCTTTTTCGTCAAACTTTTTGTATTTTTTTGAGAAATTTTTTAATAATTTCATATAGTCTATAAATAACAATTCGCAAGTGAATTTTGTGATATCAAACTTAAGACATATGAGTGTAGCACATCGCTTAAAAAGTCTCTGAATTTTAATGAAATGATACTGCACAACATTTAAATAGTAGTAAACATATGAAAAATCTCTATGATATCGACAATAAAAATCCACAAAAAGGTGATTATTTCAATGCAAATTTAAGTCGTGCAACAGTAGTAAGAGTTTTTGAAAAAAAAAATAAAAGTTAGGCTTTATAGAATCGAGATAATCCACGCTCAATGGCTAATAATAAAGAAAGAGAGATTGGTGTGTATAATAAGAGAGTAGCGTAATGTCACTCGGCTCTCTAGCTAATTTTATTGCCTCGTTAAATCAGTAAATTTATTTCGACCCGATTATATGGCGCGCTGAGAGGTCTTTTGGTCTCGTATAAATAAATCAATAAAAAAAGATTTCAGAGAGTAGAAAAAAAGATTTTCACTTTCATCAATGCAAATGCACACGGTAATGCTAATACATTATTCATTCAAAATAGAATAAAAATTCAAAAAGCACAATAACATTTAAGTTACATTTGTGGGTGTTATTTTGCACTTAATTTACCTATGTATATTGTTGTGAAATAATACAGTATAAGCAGAGAAAAATATGAATAAATCTATTGATAGTTGAACTTTAATCGTGGCGCCAAAGATCATGAGAATGAAAGAGAGCAGTAAAGAGAAATGGAGAAAAATTTAAATTATTTTTATCCATCGCTTCTTTTTCTGAGTGAAATGTATGCTCAGTTTACTGTCATACTCGATTGCTGCTGTTTTAGCGTTTAAATTTATGCATTTTTAGTTGAAATTTTGATAATCAATCATCCAATCACACGCCATCATGTCCGACACAAGACAAAAAAGTTTTAAAAAGTGTGATGTTAGAGTCACGAGCCGTAAACGCGGCTTCAAACGATATTGGCAATGACCTTAATTTTGTTTTTTAAGAGCGCATAAATGTATGCGTTCATGAAAGTTATGTTATATGCACAATTGAAATTCATGCATTTAATTTATGATGACTATTTGCAATAGTGAAATTAATTCAAATAAGTATTGAGACTAGTCTATAATTTCAACAAAGTGTATTTGAAGAAGAAAATTCTAGTTTTATAATCAATTCTTTTCATACATATTGATGTTGTCTATCTTATTTTTTAAGATGTCCTATGTAAAAGAATGTACACATTAATTTCTTCCAATAATTTGTTTATTATGGAATTATATTCATTTTGCGACACAAGCATACTCTTTTATAATTCATACATAGTTTCATATACACATAGCGTGATGGCGACAGAAAGTGCAAAAAATGTGCAACAAAGTTTAGTTTATGAACTTCATAAATTTAATAGCGCGCTGCTACCGTTTTTGTGTTTTTCTTGCATGTTATTGTAAACTACATATAGCGAATTATTAAGAGTAATAATAGAATTATTACTTGATTGAAATTTTTTGATTTCAAGTAAAAGTGTGACAATAAGAAATGTCTTTGAAAGAGATTTCTCAATCAATCTCTGCATGATTGCCCTTGCAATCCACATGAATGCTTCGTAAATGAAAGTAATTCAATAGTAAAAGCAACAAAGTGAGCAAAATCCTTTCATCAAATTTAATGCACGTCAATTAAGTGAATCAAAGGTGATTTTAAACTCTCGCGAGAAATAGCAGTAATACTGAAATAAATACTCAGCGGTTTCTGTTTCAATTAATAAAAATTATAGTCAACATGTTGACATAAAATAAGAGCAACTCTCCTAATTCATATAAATAAGTAATTATTATCAAAGCATGAAACTATCAATTAGCAATAGTCAACAATTAGATGACAAATTGCGTGGAATCTAGAGCTCTGGTGATATTTTGAGAAAACAGCACAACAAATCTTGTTTTCACTTCATTCACTTCATTATCTTCTGACTCGCTTATGCTTATGTGAATGCACAGCATGCTTCATTTATTTGCTAATGCCAAGCATGAAGCAGTAAATTTTGTATGCTTGTACATTTTATTGACAATATACCATGTTCAATCTGCAAATATTGAATATTAATCTCTCTCTATTTCTCTCAACATCTCGCTTCATAATGTTAAGTTGAAGTGTTTCATTGATTGATATAGAACTGGTTCATGTGATACAAAATTTTATAGATACAAACATTTTTTTTTCTCTCTCTCTCCCTATTTTCACTCACTGCTTGCAAGTTTTATGACATCACGTTTTGCATATTTATTAGAAAACACAAAACGTAATTGGTAAGTTGTAATTGTCATGTTGAACCTATTCATCATCAACTCGATTCATTTACTGCTACATGTTCATTAAAAATGTTCTCAAATTAATTAAAACCATGAATATTTAATGAGTTTATTGCTGTAAAAAGCACTTTATTGATGCATCATAAAAAATTCATTTTTTAGACTGACTTAATTGGTGGATCAAGAAGTCAAATGATTTTTTAATAGTTATCTCTAAAACATATATAATTATCACAAACTCGAATTTTCAAAATTATTTTTGTATGTATTTTCTTAAAGGTTTTATCAATTGTATAAATAACACTCGAATTTATTAACCTCCTCATAAGTGATTTCACGCAATAAAAACTACTCACAAGATAGTAAACTTTAAAAACAATATTAAATATATTTTTCATAACCACACATCTTATTTATCCCATGCTCAAAATAATTCAGTAGTTTTCCTTTTATGCAGGGTCCGAAATCGTTTCACAACTATGTCGACTAAATTTTAGTCGATTAATGTTTTATTTTGAACCCACATAAATTAGTTTAATTTTAATTAACCTTGACTAAAATATAAAACGGTTTCAGACTCTGCTTTTATGATTCATAAAAAATTAATTTCATTAAATTGAATCTTTTTAAGTGCTCATAAATTGCTTTTTCAGAATATTTTCTAATTTTTGCAATATCAACAATTTTAGTAATCCTTTTAATTTTATAAATTCAAATATAAAAATTAGCAAACCCACTTTGAAAATTGATGTTGATGTTTTTTTATAAATTAATGGATAGTTGACCTATTTCGATACAAACCTATAGATGTAGAGTATAAATAATATTTATTTTAGTACGTTGTGACGGGCGCATTCATTAAAAGCTAATTGAACTTCAAGTCAAATGGTATTAAGCGCTCCGATCTCATTATCATCATCTCTCACTTTAAATAATTATCGTATGTAAAGCTCTCTCAAAAAGCTCTTTAAATTATAATGTCGTACTTATTCTGTTGAAACATAATTTGGCTAAACACACATATATAAAAACCTAATTCAATAATTCATGATCAGCACAATCATATCTCAAGAGTGAAAAATAGCCTTAAAATTATTTGTCTTAAATCATATCATATCGTATTTGTTCTAAGATTCAACTACATTTTAGTCAATAAAAATAACATTTCTTTTAGAGAATGACTTTACATATTACTGTAAATTACAATAGCCTTTATGTCTCCATCTATCGAACATTCTTCAGCATGAGTCATAGTGTAAAGAGCACAGAATAAGTTCAGCAATAGGATCATGAGGAGATGAATGATTTTCAATAACGTACACTATGAAATGAAGTGTGATAAGCCTTGCTCTACTTTTTGTTTGAAGCACACTCGAAAAATCTCTGCTCAAAACATCCAATTAGATGTCACAATTACAAATCGCAAAAAAAAATTGAAAGTTATGTTTATCTGCCCACATTGAGCAGAATAAATTTGTTTGCGACTTCGAAAACCAACAATTAGCTTGAATGAGCTATGCAATGTGTCTTTAAAACAAAACAAATTACTTTCACTTACAAACTTCATGGCGATTGCCATTTTTAGTTGTAAAAATTGTTAAAACTTTTAAAAAGTGAAAAAAGTCGCGCATTTTCATATGATTTAGTTAATTTCTTTTACATATTTAGTTTTTTCTTTAGTCTTTTGTGCCTGAAGTATATGTTCACTATATACTACTGTTTGGTTCACTATCCCATCAAATTAAACTAGCATGAATTTTATAAAAAGTTTATTGAAGAATCATTCTCATGTCAAGATCTATTTAACAAAGTATAAAACACCTCTCTATGTCCTTCAGTGCTTGAATCGTCGTGGTGTCGGACAAAGTGCATATATAGGCACTTTCTTTTCAACAAAATGAGCTAAAAATATTAATAATGTACAATTAATTCATTTTT
>JACWBX010000054.1:0-19338 GCA_014622435.1 Polypedilum pembai
GGCTGCTCAGTGATTATGAAGACAAATTGTTTTTCGGACTCTGGACGAAAATTTTTCAAGGGAACGGTACAACGGTCACCATAAAAAGTGCATTGGAACGAGAGCCCTTGATAAACAGATTAATTCAGAGAAAGTTAGGTAACGAGTCTTCATAATTGCATACTGTAATGTGTCCAGAGATGGAATAAAAAATATATCGAGCTAGTGGTTGCACTTGATGATCTAATAATGGCGCTGAGCTCCCTAGCGAAAGGGTTTATGGGAAGGGAAAATCTTGACTTCATCAATTTGTCCAAACCTAATTAATGCTTGGTTCAATGATAAGTCATGAGACATGTACATGTACTTATTGTTTTCTAAAATCAGATTCTAGTAAAGGTAAAGGTAAAATGATTTAAGATAGTAAAATGTTAAAGTTTGAAATATCTTTTGATTACTGATTGTTAAAATTAATTAACAACTAAAAACTATTAATTTCAAATTACTTCAATAAAAAATGTCAAATTTTCTTCTTTTCGACTAATTTAACAGTTGCGCTTCAACAAAGTCAAGACAGAGATTTAGAATAGCACAATTATTGAATTTTCTTTCATTCTAGGCAATAATGACGGATTTTTAAGTTTGAAATTTAATGAAAATCAATTTTAAAACAGAAATAAAACAAAATTGATTAAAACAATCATAATTTAAATTAAAATTCTTATCAAAGAACCCTTTGACTTCATTTTTTCAAAACTTTTGTCTTTGCCATAAAAATGAAAGCAAAAAGATCTTGATTTTTATAGAAAATAATCAAATTGTGAAAACTTAATAAAAAAAATTGAAGTTTTAAAATTTATTTTTCTATCATTAACTCATGATTCTAGTTTAAGTTCTTTTATTTTTTTTCTCATTTTGTTCTTTTTCATCTGAATTTACCATAATAAAATGTTAAATTAACTTTAACTTAAAATGAATAAGCATAAACTTTAAATAATAGCAACTTATTTCTTCCTCTCTCATTCTCTTCTTGTTGTCCATTGAAAATGTTCTGTGAGATGTGAATTTTGATGTGCTCCTGGCCGAATGTAATGTATAAAATGAGAGAAGCCGAGAGAGAGTACGAGAAAGAGAAAGAAAAATTTGCGAAGCAACAATGAAGGCGAAAAAAGCTTATTCACACTCGTTGTCGATTCATTGTGAAAGATATCAAGCATTCATTGCTCTTGCTTTTTCTCTCCTTCATGTTCAAAATGATGATATGATTCAACGTTCATAAGTAAGTAAGTGATGACGTGTAATTAACTTGTTTGCATTGCTGCTGCTGTTGCTGTTGCTGCTTACATCAGCACAAAATATTTAAATTTTTTTCTCTTTTGCTTTAGTGAGAAGAAAAATGTGAAAGAATTTGAAATCGTTTATTAATTCGTTTCAGGTCAGCGATGAAGTAATTGTTTGCTTCATAACATCAGCAAAAATCTTTAATGTTGATAAAGTTAGTTTTTTTGAAATTCTAACAAAAATTTTTCACTTCTTTTTGAAATATTAAAAATCATGATGATTCTACTGCGAAGTATAAAAGATTTTAAGATGCTCGAAATGCACAAAATTGATTTGAGACACAAAATATTTGAAAGTTTTTAGTTTATTTTCCGATTTGGTTCCAACATTTTTAGACGGAAAGAAAGTTAGAAATTTTCCATATTGTATTAAATATACTGTGAGTTTCTAATCAATTAGATGCTTAAAAACAAAATTTTATTGTGATAAATGTCGAAGATGCTAGAATAAAACAGAATTTTTCAATATTGTTTTAAAATCGTTTATTTTTGTCAACTTCTTTCTATTCTCATTATTTATCAAGCAAAATTAATGAATATATTTTTTAATTGTAATTTTAAGAACTTTAAAGTATTAAACATTGACTTTTTAAATTTTGACTTTTTTTGATCTTAATTTTATCTCAGTTTGATTTTTTGATCTCAGTTGAATTTTTTTGATCCCAATTTGATTTTTGTTTGATTTTTTTACACGGATCAAAGAGTTCTCAGACCTTGATATTAAACTAAACAATTTGTCACTTGAGAAATTTCCTTTTTGTTTACATTGAAGAAAGTTCAAATTGAAGTTCAAGTTCAAAATTTTTGAACAAAATTTAAATTTTTAACGGAAAATTGAAAAGTTAAAAAAATTTATCAAGGAGAATTCATTAGTAGGAAAAAAATAGTTGAAAGTAATCTTAAGTAGGAAATATTAGGAAATGCTGAAAAAAACTGCAAAGTGCATCATCTTGAAATTTATTTTTTTCTTTTTAATTGAATTTCAGAAATATTTCACTGACTATTAAACTTGATGATCTATAAAGAAAGTCAAAATTTATTTTCTTCTCTTCAAGCTATTTGAAAATTTATGATGACTATATAGAAAAGCTTGACAATATTTATGAATGTATGTGTATATAATCCACCCACAAATATTCATACATATTCATGTGAGGATAAAGTGAAATGCTAGGCATATTGCACATATTAATCGATTAAAATTGTTATATATGCACATAAGAGATTAAAATTTATGAACTATGAAAATGAATTATTGATGTTATACATTCATAAACGAACAAGAGAGAGAATGGCAGGAATTATAACAATTTACTTGTTGTTGATGAATTTTGATATGAATAAAAAAGAAGTTAAAATTTTGTTAACTGGATCATAATTAAAATTAATTTAATAATTTACTGAAATATACGTAAAAAATAATTTCAAATTGAAACTCAGTGCAGCAATTTTTAGTGTTGTTTTGATCTAGAAGAGATAAATAGAATTTTTAACCGTTTTTGCAAGAAGAAAAGCTTACTGAGAGACTAAAAAAGAAAACACTAAAATGTAAACAATTGAATTTTCCCTTGCGTTTTTGATTTTTCTGTTGAAATTAAATTACAAAAATTTTAACGAAAATCTTTTTACAGTAAAAAGAAAAGATTTAAGATAATTCTTGATGTGAATTTAAATTTTTTAAATTATTTACATTTTTAAGCTTTTTTCAATTAGAAAATTTTCTGTTATGTTTTTACTATTATTACACGTGTAAAGGCAATTGTTTGTGACAGTTAGAGTAACTTTCCAACAAGGAAACATTTGAATAAGATTTTCCGCTAATTTTGCATGCCATTAATATCGCACTAGTTAAAATAAGTGTGAGACTCAATCAACGATGGCTTTCTTTAAGTTAAAATGAGAGAAAAACTTTCAAAAATAAAAAGTGAATAAAAAGAAAGGCAATAAATCAGCATCAACTGAAATATTGTTTGTTTATTGTTTTGTGTGCGCGAACGAGCAGTTTTTGGCTAAATCCATTCCATTGTTGGGCATCTTATACACTCTCGATAGTCGACGAGTTTATTTCATGTCTTCGTGAAGTGAAAAAAAATTGAGATTAAAGGCAGTGAGCGTATAAATCATGTCTACTAAAAATCAATAATGAGCGCCTCGAAAACAATATTGTGTGTTGTGTGTATGTGATGTAAAGTAACATTTAAGCGGATTATATGAATAACTAATCATAATTGTATTCAAAGCAGCACACACAAAAAAAGAGCAAATGAAATGATTTAGTTTATGAGAAGAAGTTTTTAAAGGAAGAGAAATTTATGACTATTTCTGAGTTGATTTCTGATTTCATTCCTTTTCGCGCGAATTAAATCTTTTTCTCTGTTTCTTAGAAAATCTCTATCTGAATATTTAAATAAAGCTAAGAGCATTGTTTTATTTCCAATTGATTTCTAGAAAAATTTAGAATTAAATTAAAGATTGAAATGTGAATAATACTTGAGAATTAACTAAGAAACAAAAGAATTTATTTTGAGCAACTTTTAGCGCATTTTTATAAAGGAAATGCAGATTTTTTGACTATTGAATATAGCATTGATATCCAAACTGTTTGTCACGAGGTTCTTATTAATTTTTGCAATTTTTCTCAAATAATGTTAATGCCGAATTGAGTTTGTTTCTACCCCTTTGAAAATTACTAAAGTTTTAATTAAATTTTCTCTATTTCTTTATAAAGAATATTTTGGTATATTATGGAGTAATTTTGATGTGTTGCAGCCAAAAAACTATACACCTTAATTCTTTTAAATAACTAATTTTACGACTATTTGCTTCGTTAACATTTGTTAAAATCTTTCGTTAAAAATTGAACAAATTTAAAAAAAATTATTCCAAAAATAACAGTTAAAATGAATTTGAAATTTTACCGAGATGACTGAAGAAACTTTTGTTTTTGTTTACATTTTTGTGATCAAATTCATGAAATATTAAAGAACTAAAATAACAAATTGAACAGTTCTTAGATTGTATGATTCCTGAAATATCAAAAAATCAAATGTTTTTACTTCAACTAAGGATTTTGAAATTTTTAAGTCACAAAATTTTTAATTTTGTAATCGATTTACAAAGCTTTTAATCATTCAAAATGTTCTTTTAATTGTACTGACTAAAATAATTCAATACAAATTCAAATTCAGTTTTAAAATAGCTAAAAAAATGAAAATTTCAATTGTAAATCTTGAAAAAATAAACACATTGAGATGATACAGAAGATGATTATGACACCTTCATCTATATATACTGAGTTACCACTTGAACACGAGAGAGAGAAAAAAAAATTGCTCTAATTTGTTACCCGCTAATTAAAATTCATTATTCACAAGGCAAAACGAGAAATTGCCAGATACAAATCTATTTTTAATAATTGTTTTCATGGAAAAGAAAAGAATTTTCGCCTCAATCGTGTTATGATGCGAGTAAAAAAAAAAGTGAAATTTTTTTTAGTTTATTTATATTTGATATACTGGATCGAAAGAAAGAAAGAGAAAAAAGAATTTTTTAGACTGTTAAATATCAATAAACAAAAATTTTCTTTCTATATCGAAAAAACATCTGTAAATTCAAAAAATTTCTTAATTGAGTAATGAAAATTTTATTAAAACCAAAAAAACTTCTCAATTGACAACAAAATTTTCCTTTAAAAGACTCACAATGATGTGCTCAATCTATTCGATGAAATTTTCATCTTTTTGCTACTGCTGCTTATGCTAATAAATCATTTATAATTTTAATTCACTGACTTGCATATTTTTGGCTCTAGCTTGTGATTAACAATTAAAATAAATGCTTTAGGTGACTTTTACAATTATTAAATGATCTTTGCTATTTTAATTTAATAAATATGCAAATTTTTTATTTTTTATTGACAATTATTTAATTTTAATTCCAGAATCTTTTTGAACAGAGACCGAGACAGTTTTGCAACTAACTAAAATTTAACTACATTTAGTTTGGAAGTATTTTCATTGGAAAATATTTTAATGGAAAATTTTAAGTTGAAATTTAAATAATAAATAAAATATTTCAAAAAACGAAATTCCATCAATTTTAAAAAAGTATTTTGACAATAATTTAAGCTAGCAGGTAGAAAAGAAATGATTCAAATGATTTTAGCTATTTTCACTGATTTTTGCGTTTTATTTTTGACATTCTTTAACGATTTATAGCGATTACTATTTTTACTAAATTTCGTGGATTTCTATACCCTGATTTGAGCTCAAACATTAATAACTGAAACATTAAATTGTTTCATTTAAATTTTAAAAATCATTCATTGAGCAATGTTTAAAATAAGCAGAACAAGCTTGTCGTTTTGTTAATTTGAAGACAAATTTTATTCATTTTCAATTTTTCAACTTAATGTTTAATCACCTCTTTTTCGGTCTACACCATTTGGTCTGAGAACTCTTTAATGGCTTTTTGTATAACTTCACTGAAGTATATTAAGCTTAAAGCATGATATTTTTTTAGGGTTCGGAATTATGCAGATAAGAAGAAGAAGTATGCGCATAATTTTCTTCTTCTTATTCATTTTTGTATGGAAAAATCAATAAGAAGAAGAAAATTATGCGCATACTTCTTCTTCTTATCTGCATAATTCCGAACCCTATATTTTTTTGTTTTAATCAACTTTAAATGAGTTCAATAAAAGGAATAAAATGTAGTTTTTCGATTAAACAATCGAAACCAAACTAAAATCAAAGAGTTTTCAAGCCTTGGTCTACACTTTAAAAGCAGAGTTTTTACGCAGATAAATCTATACATAGACCTCATCTATATAGACAAAAAACATGAATATGAATAATAATTTTGCCTTAAATATGATTTTTCGTATAATTCATAGAAATTTCTAGCTTTAAAAATATCACAAAATTGAACTTCAAAGCTCATTTAATTTTCTTCTTTTTGCTCAATATCTATTTTATTCATGATGCATGTAATTGCATTTTTAGCGCATTTTTGGAAAAAAAAGTGCAGCTTATACATTCACTTTGGCTGTTCGGCTGGCTGGATGAGGCGCGAGATCTCGAAAACTATAATAGCTAGCGACTTACGGTTTTTTGTGTTAGATTTGTGCTATCGAGTTACTGGCTTATCACTTTATTAGAAAGCTCTCACTGATTGCATTATTCGGGAAATTGCAAATTAAAATTTTCATATTAAAAATTGTAAACAAAAATTTTTTGCGACTACGCGTTTTTTTTTGCGCCTTTTTTAAATTTCAAATTTCATATAACCGTTATTTTTACGCAAATAAAATCTGCTTTTAAAGATTGAATTTGAAAATCTAAATCAATTTAAATCATTATGAAACTTATATAATGCAAGATTAACATTAATGTTGTTACACAGGCGGCCTATATTGCCTGTGATAATATTTACAAAACATTCTGCTTTGAAAACTGTAGATCTTCAAAAACGATTTAGGCGCCATCTACAATTTCTATAGTAGAATTTTTTGTAAATATTATCAGAGGCAATCTATGCCGCCTGTGTAACAATACTGATTAACACATTAAATTTTCATACTTACAATGTTGATAGATGCAAAGTTGATTTCGATGCAATTTTTCTTATAAACTTGAATATGGTTAAACGATTAGAATTTCGATCCAAATAAGCTTCTGAAAACTTGCTTTAACTTCATTCACTCACAGAAATTCTAATTGTTGTAATCAAATTAAAAGGCTGACAGCTACATATGTAGTTTTGCAATTTAACTTTGCTTTAACAATTGTTTTTAAGGTAAAGCTTCTGTTTCTAAAAACGAATTAGCTAACTTTGTTATTTGCAACAAACACTGATCTGGGCGCCAAAAATGCGCTAAAGTACACCAATCCGTAATTGAGTACTTTCACCAATTTTTTTCTGCACATCTCTTCGTACAAAATGTTCATCATTTTCAATATGCATGCAACTTCTTTGCGGTGCATAATGAGACAATTTAGCGATGCTCATTACACAAAAAATGGAATGCCATGGCAGTAAAAAGAGCGACCACAAGAAGAAGTGAATGTTAATTGAAAATAAACTTGAGTGTGTGCGTCCTTGTAGCTGTTAATTTCTCTTGTTTGAGATTGAGTTGTAACTACTGTTGCTGCTGCATAATCATCGACAACAATGCGAAACTAATTCGTTGGTTTTTAATGAAAAATTTGAAAGCTTTTTTTGCTCACTTTGAAAACAAAATGTCAAACTTAATTTTTGATTTATAATTTCTAAATCAGTCAATTAAAATCAGACACGAATAAAAATCTAGGTTTCGGCACTTGCATGTATACTTGACTTGATTTATTTTTAACTTGACTTGCACAAAAGTCTCTAATTAATCCAGATTTCATTATGTTTTATTACTTTCATATGAATTTACTAAATTTTAATCAAATTAAATGAAATTTGAATGAATTAGAGAAATTTTTGAGTAAGTCAAGTTGACTTAATCAAAAATGTCTCTAATTCATTCAAATTTTATTGTTCTTTATTGCTTTTATATGAAATTGCCAAATTTTGACCAAAATAAATGAAATATGCTGCCTCATAGACATTTTTATCTAGTCAACTTGCACGAAAAGCAAGTCAAGTATGAATGCAAGTTGACTTACTCAAAAATTCTCTAATTCATTCAAATTTCATTGTTTTATACTTTCATATAAATTTACTAAATTTAAATAAAATTTAAACGAATTAGATATATTTTTGTTAGTCAACTTGCATGCAAGTTTGTAAATAAAGCAAATCAAGTGACAAGTCCTATGAAAAATCATTTAAGAAAAATTTCAAAAGAACTTTATTTTCCATCAATATAATCTACCAAATTTACCTCATACTTCTCTTTTAGCAAAAACATCATTCCATTTTCTCTTTTGTTTCTCTTGAATTTTCACTTTGACTAAAGTAAAGAACTTTTCACATTAGCTTTTCGTGCACGTACTTTTTGACTCAACGTTAACGTGGGAAAACTTCTGCTCACAATGAAATCTATATCAAATGTTTTACAATACTTGTGACGAAATTATTGAATTCATCCTCGAAATTTTTTTTTATTTTGCTCAACTCACAGCATTTTCTCTTTCTCTGAGTGTGTGTAGGGATGAAACTGAAAAAAATATATAAAATAATAAAGCAAAATGGAAAACTCTGTCTGATGCAATTCTCTTTTTTTTGCATGATGTTATGGCAGCAGTATACTGGCATAGAAAACTCTTCATATTGCATGAGCAAGAAATAAAAATATTTTTCAAAAATTTTTACTATCTCTTTGCTTTGTGAGAAAGTTTTTAGACAAATATTTGATATGAGGGCTGAAAACTGAGCAGTATGTTCTGACTAATTTTGTCACATCATTGCAGACTGCTTGTTTTATAGTAATTTCAAAACTACTCAGGTCATAGACATTATTTTCAATATGAATTATTGCTGTCAAAAGTTAATAAAGAAAAATTTACATCAGACGATAAAATAAAGCATTTTCACAAAAGCAAATGATAAAAATATTTAAATAAATTCCAAGACAGAGTTGTTAAATTAGTGTTCCGTAGTCAGTAGCCAAAATCTACTGCAGAAAGTAGCTAAAAGCTGCCAAGTTGATTTTACTTTTACAACTCTGTTCCAAGATATGAGATTTTTGCTTCTTTTACTTCTTTTCATTCAATCATCTTTCGATTTGTTTATTGTAAAGCAAAGGAGCAATAGAAAATTGATCTTTATTAACAAGAGTTCGGAAATGTGAAAATAGAAAGGAAAATATGCGCATATTTTCCAGGCGTAGACACACGTTGCTCTTTCTTGCTTTTTTTTGTATTTTGACACCAATTTATCCAGATTAAATTTCCAAAATCCTGGTGTGCAAACACAAAAAAGAGCGAGAAAAATCAACAAAGAAGAAAAAGAGCAATAAAAAGCAATTTGTTGATCTTTATTTGATATTTCTTGTTCTTCTTTATGTGTCCACTTCTGGCATATTTTCTCTTATTCTTCTTATTTGTACATTTCTAAACCTTATTAATAACATTAATCGTCTTATATTGCACTTCATTATGAATTAAAAGATTGTAAAATACAGAAGTAAAAAATTTTAAAACTAATCATTGAATTTTTAAATGTTTTGACAAAAGTCATTGTACCTAATTATAACGATTACTCATTATAAAGAGCAGTTAAAAGATGTTTAAATTAAAAATCTGCTCAGACTAGACAAATCAAAATGTCTTTTTTTCTGCACAATTTCTAACATCTTCTCCTGTTGTTTTTAACTCTTTATCTATTTATTTACCTTCTTTTGTCTGTAAACTATGAATTTGAGTAATTTAAATCAATATTTACAACAATTTTCTAATAGATAAATTTTATATTTTTGTTTACATTTAAAAGTTCAAATTTAAGTTCAAAAAATTTCAAATAATAACGACAAAATTATTATTTCTTGAAGAAAAATTTATTTATCTTTCTCAAAGAAAGAATTTCTTGTGTATAAGTTGGAAAAAATCCAAATATTGTTAACTATAATTTCTCTTTATTCATTTATATTCAAGTTTATCCTTTATTAGAGTTTTTGCTTTTCCTTTAAATGCCTTTATACTTTCAACTTCCTCACACTCTTATACTCATTGCTCATTGCTCTTTCTCTGCTAATCGGAAAAGATATAGTAAAAGTTTTTAGCAATGAAAATGCTACAAACAGCAACTCATGTGCACACGAGCATGTATACATGGTAGAGAAAAAGTTTTATCTCACTGGATAAATGCTTGGATGCGAATGTTACTGTCATATATGGTGCGGTATATCTCTCTTTCCCATTCTCCACTATTTACCAAGATTTGCCAATTTGTAAATGGAAGCATTGGCATTATTATTGAAGTAAGTACGAACATACCGTCCGTTGCTTGCTTTTTCTCATTCTTTTTTTCTCTCACTCTGTTGCCATTTTTTGTGTGTGTATATGTGTAGGATGATGACAATAAAGCAGAATGATAGGTGTCTGAGAGTGTTGACCTCTGAATTATTGACCAGTTTCAATTCTATTGTGCTCAAACAGACAGTTTAATAAGCAAATTATTTAATTTCAAAGAAATTTTGTTCTAAAGTTGATTTTCTTTTTATATTCTATTGAGTTTTTCTCTTTATAAAGTTATGTTGATGAGAAAAGTTAAGATTTTCAAGTTACATCACTTTAAAATATTTAATTTGACAATTTCGTTAAAATTACAATTTTTGTTTACTAAAATTGAACTTCAATTTAATGTTTAAAATTTTTGATCAGAAATTGAACTTTTTCTAACGCAATAAAATTTTCAGATGTGAACCCACAAAAAAAGAGCAATGAAAAGCAAAAAAGATAAAACTGGAGCAATTCGAAGCACCTTGCGTCTACGCTTGATTAAATTCTTTATTTTAAACAAATTATAGCAAATTATATTTCCTCATATGAACTCCTAGAATTCAACAAGAACAGGTTATGGACCCAGACATCAGCTCGTTCGCTTCAAAGCCAGATTTAAAGTAGCGATAGCTGGTACGCTGAACAAGACCTTAAGAACAAGTCAAGCTTCTGTGAACATGCAATAGTTTGAGTTTAAGTCAACTTGAAAATAGTTCACAGAAGGAGTTATCGTTGGGGGATTCTATAAAATCCGGTTACAACGATAACTTATGATTAGCATGATGAAAGCAGTTAGAAAGGTATTTTGCCAAGCTTTGAAATAGCCGCTGATAGCTTAGTGGAAAAGCAAGGGTAAGAACTTCGGTCTAAAGTGCTCTAACGGGGTTTAAAGTGGAAGTTCTCACCTCTTGTGGCGAATTCGATTCCCGCTCTGACTAAAACATGTCAAAGTGTCTCTTTTTTGCTCAGTTTGTAACATGAACAGCTTAATTCATAAAAACATGAAGACTATTTTTGGGAGCATTTAATTAGTAAAATATTTGATTAAATAAATAAAAAGGTGAAAAAGAATCATCAAAGCATATCCAAAATGTACAAATAAAAATTTGCAAGAAAGAATTAAAATTTCTTAATAATTCAATTGTAAAGTTCATTCAAACACAAGAGAATCAATCAATAGCAAATTATAAAAATTTATCATTGCTTTTGTATTAGTTTTAATTAATTACTCCATCAAATTTGTCGTCTATGCAAATTTTTTGCTGACATAATTAATGTCCAAAAGCAAAATTAAAATATTCTCAAAACTATTGCGTAACAATCTTCATTTGTTTGATGTTCTTACATCATCTTAGATCAACTAATAGAATCAAACAACTTTATTTAAAAAAAATATACCGAAATTCCCATCACACAAAAATTCCTCAATTAACGAAAATTAGTCGCTATAAAAACGAAAAAATTCTTCATTATTTACACATAGCAGAATATTCTGCACAAAAGAGAGAAAAGAGTGGAGTTTCCCAATAGTAATTTTTGACAATTGTTTGTTTTACTCACAAAACAGCCACAACCAGCAATCTTCATTACCTTATAAACTAATTCATTTATGAAACAATTCCTTAAATGTGCTCTCTGTGTATGGATGAGAACTTTATTTAATTACAGAATTTTTTTATATTTCAGACTTGAATCTCAATGATGGAAATGTAAATAGCATTCATTTGTCTTACATGAGTTGTTGCCACTGTTACACACTTACACATGAACATGAAAAATATGAATAAAAAAACTTTAGCAAAGAGCAAACAAGAGAAAAAGTAGATAAACTTTTTTATATCGGATTTATTATAATGCGAAGAGTGAATGTTGCAGAAAAGAAAAAAATTATATTTATGATAGCCCTCAAGCGGCACAAAATCTTTTAGCCTCAACACAGCGACCCTTAAGAACCTGTAATAAGTCATAAAAGATAATATCGTTTGAACTTACCCGAAAAACGCATTTTTATATGAAAATTAAGAATGAGTCACTTAAATAGAATCAACTGTATTAATATTAATCGAGCTAGATTAATGTCAGTCAGTGTTTTTAAAAAATTATTTAGAATCAACCAGATATAGCTGAATATGACTTTATCGATATCAGCTTGATGAAATAAGAAGACGATTTTATTTAAGAGTTCTTACAATGTTTATTAATAGTTCAAAATATGAGATTTTACTCGGCTTTGAAAGAGTTTGACTCTTTTTAAAACAATCGTCCTTCTAGTCGGGAAGTTGAGAACGGAAAGAACTAGAATCACGCTCGGACTCGTCTTCTATAATCGATCCGAGATGATCGAATTTATAACCTAATTCAAATTATAATAGCAGTTACAAATATTAACTCGCTCTCTAAGCGACAACCAGAATCAATAGATTTTAGTTATTATAAACAAATTTAATTAGCTGAGTTGATAAATTTATTTTTAATTTTTATTACCGTCTTACTTTCAGTATATGTCGCTTAGATAGCGAGTTTTTGAGAATTGTAACTGTTAAAATAATTTAATTCAGATATCAGACTAGAAGAACGATTGTTATAAAAAGAGTCAAAACTCTTTCAGTGAACAATAAATAAACTAAAGAAAATCGTCTTATTATTTCGTTAATTTGATATCGATTAAGTCGTATTTCAGCTATAAGTAAAAGAACCATTTGGATTAAATTTTTAAATTGAAATATTCAACTGTTGGATGTACAAAGTAAATCTAGTCATCAGACATGATAACTTGAACAGATAAGATTTTAGGTTGGCAATTTGTTAAATTTGAAGATATCCAGTGGAAAGTAACTGACCGATTTCAAATTAGTTACAGAGAAAATTTATCGAAAATTCAATTTTTCATGTGAAATTTCGTTAGTATCTAACAAAAAAGCTACATTTAGATTTTTAAATTTTTCAAATTCGTTGATAATTATTGTACCTTAACTTTCATAACTTAAATTTAAATAAAGTTATAGAATCAGAATTTGAGACATATTTTCATGATTTCTTTAAAGAATAAGCTTAAAATTTATCTTATTTCATGCTATTCCATCAATTTCAATAAATTCAAACTATTTTGTTAACGGCTGTTCTTTAAATTCTCAAAACAAGTTGAGAAAACTTAAAAATTTGCAAAATTTTCAAGTCAACCAAATTTGAGAATCGTTCATTATTAAAAAATTGAATTAAAAGGTTTTCTAATTAACTACACATTTTTACCTTCCTATGTAAATATTGCTTTATAAATTCAAAAATCTAATCCGAATGGCTCTTATATTCAAAAGAAATTGCTAGATCTTTCTGATTGTTGAGAAGATATTAAAAACAGACCAAATTTAAAAAAATAGAATCTATTTTGTAACTTTTGATAACTTTCTACAGTAAATTTTGGCTGATAGCTAGTGACCATTAGTTTTACAACTCTAAAAAAGACTATAAATAAAAATAAAGATAAGAAAATAGATAAAGAAACAAACAAAATAATTAGTCCGAAATTTGTTAAAAAAGTAATTAGAAATTACCTAAAATTGGTTTACACTAATTTAATTCAAGTAATTTTTTCTCTAAGTGTCCCAACCTAAACTAAAATTAAGAATAAAAAGGTCAAAGTTTATGAAAAGAAACAAAAATGGGCAACAAACACTCAAATTATTTCAAAAATAATTATATTGACTTTTTACCTACTTATAAACTAGTTTTTTTCACTTCTATTCGTTTTATCTTGATGTAATTAGTCACAAATAACAAATTAGAACATTTTAAGCTAATTAATTTCACGTTTTCCTTATTTTTGTTTACATTTTGTAATTCGATGTAAAACATATGAATAAAAATTTCTATGAAAAACATCGAAAAATTCAAATTTTAACGGTTAAATAATTTTCTAATTTAAAAAATTGTTAACGGAAAAAATTACAATCAGATATGAACCAGAGCCCGAAGTCGACTAAAAAATTGTATGTTAAGTCTACTAAATTTAGTCAAATTTCTGCTCTGATATGAACTAGAAGAAAAAAGTTTTAATTTGAGATTTTGGGAAAAATTGTTATAATTAAAATTTTCTACTCAAAATGATAAAATAAAAATATATCTAAAAAAAAGTCGTCAAGCAATGAAGTAAGCAAAGCAAATTCATGTATATAGTTGACATTGAGAATTTTCAGCCGTTCTCTTTCTCTCTCTTTTTCTCATATTCGGGTGAATCAATATTTAATTTTTGATTGTGGTCTTCTAAGTGAAAACAACAGTGCGCTCTAATGATATCTATCGACAAATGTATAATACACATATAAGCCTACATTTAAGCGTGTGAAATTTCAACTAACTGGAAAGAGAGAGAAAAAGAAAACTTACACATATTTAAATTTTATCTTTGTATTGGAAATAAATAATAATGTAATTGATAAAAGTTTAAATAAGAAACAAAAAAAGAGAATTTTTGTTCTCTCAGAGAATATTTTGAAAACTCTCATAAAAATGGCTTACAAACGATATCGATTTCTCGCTCTTCTCTCTTAAAAATCATGAAATTCTCTGCGCATCATTTTATAGTTTGTGAGTTGAAAAAAAGAGTCTTGCTAGTTAGCTGAAGCGTCTCTTAGAGTGTGAAGTGACAAAATTCTCATTTAAAAAGTGAAAAAATTATTATTTCTTTTTATATATACAATATTATTGCTAAACATAAGCAAAGCCATTTGCCGTTAACAAAATATCAATCTGTGAGAGTGAAATAAAATTAAATTTCTTTTTCATTTGTGTTTTTTGTGAATGAAATTTAAACAAATTCATCATGAATATGCGACAGCAAAGAATCACAACATCACAACAAGAAGTTTATCTCATTTATCTAATGGATCATACAGAATTTGCCGCAGCTAGAATCAAAGATTGTTAGTTGTTGTTTCTCACTTTTTTCTTCTTTCGCTTATTTCTCTTTCTTTCTTGCTTTCATCAGGTGACGTAAAATATGAAGAGAATTGGAAAGAACTCACAAAAATGCTCAATAACACGCTCGGACCGAAGAAGAGTGTTGATGAATGGAAAATGGTAAAAGAAAAAAAAAGTTGCACCTGATATTAAAATTTATTTTAATGCTTCCGGTATTCTCACAGGTTTTTTATAACTGGAAAGGACAATTGCGTACACGAGCAAAAAAATTGAAACAAATTCAAGATGGAAAGACTGGTGTTGACGATAAATTGGCATTACAAAAACTCACAGATGTCGAAAAGCGAGCACTTAAATTATGGAAAGAAGATTTCTCTGACAAAGACATTGCATCGGTAAGTCATTATTTCCCTCTTTTTTTTTGCTGCCTTCTCTACATATCGATTTCTCTCTTTTCACTATTCATTCTCTCTCTTAAACATTGAAAAAAAAATTCCAAAATTATGAACTCATTTTTATTCAGTTTTATTTGTATGTGAGAGAGAAAAAGAAGAAGAAGAAAAATCTCAAATTCATATTATGCTTACTTCTTCTTCTTCTCTTGTTGTTTTTTTGCCATTTCTCGTCGAATGTCGAAAACGTATGTGAGAGAGAGAGAGAGAGAAAAAATAAAAAGAAGAAAAAGAATTTCAAGAGAAGCAGCGCGTAGAGAACAAAATTGTTTACGAGACATGCGATCCGAAAAAAATGTTTATTTAATTCTTCACAAAGCAATTTTTTCGCTACTTCTGCTTCTGCCGATAAAAAATTGAGAGAGAGAGCAAATGAGAAAGATAAAAATACAAAGCTGTTGCTTTATTTCTCTTTCTCTATCTTATGAGAAATTTTTCTCTTTCTCTTATTTTGTATTTTTTCTCTCATCACCTTGTGTCTTTTACTGCCTACTAACAAAGATTGAATGTCAAACAACTTTTTTTCCCCCAATTTATAGAGATCTTGGTTTTTTGTTTATAAAATTGATTGATCTTAATTATTCAAGCATTTTATTATTATCAATTAAGTGTTTAAGTAGTTCTGTATTAGATATAACAAGTAATTGAGCGTTTTCCTAGAACTATTTGGAATTTAAATGTTTCTTCGTCACTGAACTTTTTTTAAATCTAAACTTTTTCACATTTATTTTGATTACGAATACCTTAAGTGATTAAAAACACTCAATATTAACACTTTTGCAATTTTATTTCTAAGCAATTAAACGACTTCCAAGGACTTTTTCAAATTCAAAAGTTTTTGTCAAAATTTTCCATTAATTGATTTTTTCACAAATATATTAACTTTAAATACTTTATTTACTTATTATCAATACTTATGTTTATTATTACTAATTATTAACACTTTTATCATTGAATTTCCAAGTAATTTAGCGATTTCTAGGAACTTTATCAAATTTCACTGATATTTTTCAATTGTTTATTTCTTCACAAATAACTTGTCTACAAATACTTTATTTACTTGAAAACGCTAAGTATTAACACTTTTATAATACAATTTCTGAGTAATTTAGTGATTTCCGAAGAACTTTTCGAATTAAAATATTTTTGTCACAAACATTTTGCAATTTGTTGATTTCTTCGTAAATGTTTTAACTGCAAATACTTTATTTGATTATAAACACTTGTTATTCACTTATATAAACAATTTTGTTATTGTATTTTTAAGTAATTTACTGTTTTTCAACAAAATTCTTTTATTTTGTCTTTTGTTATTGAAAATTTCAAAAACTTTGTTAGAATTAGTAAAAATCTTTGCTAGTGTTAGTAAAAATTCTTTAAATGTATTAGTAACAATTTTCAAATTTTAACGGTCAAAAAATATTTCTTTCGTTTAGATTCTTAATGAAATTGAAAATAAGGACATAACAATCACGCCAATAAACAAGCAAGGCATTAACATTAAAAAACGCAAGGCAAGCGACTCAATAATAATTACTGGAAATACACAAATAATCCCACCGTCACCCACGCCATCACAACTCATGCAACATTCGGTCATACCCGTTACAATAACAAGAACCAAAGATGATACTCATCAACAAGTTGACGAGTTGATTAATATAAAATTGGAACCATTTGAGGAGCTGCTATCGAGTAATACTCAATTAAGAAGCTCTGCTGATATCACAGTTCAAGAAATTATGGACTGGGCAAAAACTTTTAAAATTCCACAATCTGCCGTGAATGAGTTGTTGCAAATATTGAAAATTAAAAGAGTCAAAACAGAAATAAAGAGCGAACAACAAACAAAATCTGATGGATCAAGCTCTCTACAACAACGTAAGAGTCTTTTCTTCTACTGCCTTAAGCTCTCCACTAATGCTCTTTTTCTCTTCTTTTTGTAAATCTTTACTCTCTTTTATTCTCAATTATGATTTTAATTTATTTTTTATTTTTTCATTTAATTTAGAATCTATAGGACTTTTTTCGAAAATTTATCAACGAATTGAGTCATTGGAAAGAAATTTAACAAATCGAATGACATTGCTTGAACGAAAAGTTGATATGAAGAATTTGCAGCAACTTAAAATCCAAAGTGTGACGCCAAATACGAATACAACTCCGAAATGAGAATCAGTTCAACTGGCGACTATTATTCAAACGCCAGAGCAAACACAACAAATTTTTAAAATTGTAAGAAAAATTTAAAAACATTTTTGTATAAAATGATGAGAAAAAAAAGTCTTTTTAAAAAAGCAAAGAAAAAAAATGTGAAAAACAATTTCTTTTATTTTTGTGTGTTCTTTTTTATTTCACTTAAGAACCCGAAAAAAATTAGAAATAATATTTTAAGCATTTTAAGAAATAAAACGAAAAGTAAAAACTTAAAATTTTTTATTGTGTTTTAACAAAATAACTAAAAGCAAATTTCAGCTATTATTTGTAACTACATCAGAATTTATTCTAAGGTCGCAATCTTCATTCAATTTCAATAAGTTTTCGACTGATAATATTTGATCAAAAGTCCTGATAGATTCGACTTTGGTTCTATTCATTCACTCAGAAAAATAAGAGCTTATACGGAAGACTTTATACCTTTGTTAGCAAGAGGAAAACAGCTTTGACAACAGAAATATTTTGTCATTTTTATCAACGATATCAGATAAAAAATTTTCACTATTTTTCTGTCATTTCATCTTTATGCATCAAAACTGTTTTCGTCTTATTTGTTATTTTTAGAGAGTTTTCTTTTAATCAGAGTTTAGTTTTAGTCTAATTTTCTAAATATCTTTAAAAATTTTAATATTTGGTTCAAGCTTTCATTTAGCTTGCAAATTTTGCAAAGTATCAAAAAGAATTTAAGAACTTTGCTCAATCTTTTTCAAAGTTTTCATTTTATTTTTAATTTTTCAACGTTTTTTTTTTATTTTTAGACATCCACTCTATGAAAGCTCGGTGGATGAAGAGCTCATATAAGAACTAAAACGAAATTTGTAACAAAATATTTAATTTTCAAATTTTCTACTAAACTTGTAACGTAATTTTTCAAAAAGTTTTTAAATAAAATTTTTTATCAATCATAAAAAAATTGTAACGATAATTTTTAAATGAATGCTTTGAGCTTTCAAATGAGCTTTTCATCCACCGAGCTTTCATAGAGTGGATGTGCTGAAAGTGAGGGTAATACACAACATATTGAAATTTCTCGTAGATTTACATAGACACGAAAACAAGTACATGTAAAAGTATAAATAGATCTCACTACTTTTCTTCTTCTTACTGTATCTTTTTATTTGTTACACGAGTAGACAAGAGTTTCTTTTGTTCCAATCTAATTCATAAAACACTAACAAAACACTTGAATTTTTTAAATTATTAACAAAAATTTTTTTTCTACTTTTGATTTACACACTCATAAAAATAAATTTAAAAAATCTTTGTTAAAACTTTTTTTAAAACTAAAAAAATATTTTAAAAAGATATAGAAAGTACACGACCACGGATCGGAGTACTTAAGCGCATTTTTGTCGCCCAGATCAGTGTTGATTAACAGATTACAGCATTAACTGATTCGTTTCTAATCAGAAAGCTTCATTTAAAATAAATTCAACAAAATAAAGAACAAATACAAAAAACTGCTGAGTTTTTCGAAGCCATTCAGGTTTTCAAATTCATATT
>JACWBX010000057.1:5530-17313 GCA_014622435.1 Polypedilum pembai
TCCAATTTGAAGCGTGTTCCGTCACACAACGAGTCATTCATCATTCCGACGATACGATTAATGAAGACAGGGGATGAGCCTGACGTTCTCGTAATATTCGTCGGTGGACCTTACCTTTTATACTGCGATCCGATAGCAGTAAGTTCTGAGCGTGAAAAATACCTGAAAATTCAGAATCCTCAAGGCTTCCACCTCGGGATTCGAACCCAGGACCGTCAGCTTGCTAGGCCAGCGTTTTACCACTGACTCATCAAGGCAGCTCAGAACTTTATCTAATTGTGTCAGTCTTATCTTAGACTTAAATAATGAGTTGATTTTGTGATATTTAATAAGCCAGCGAGTTTGCCGAAAATAACTCTGTTTGAAATATTTCATTGATAAATTTTTTATATTTTTCTAAGAATATTTCATCAATGAAATAGATTGAAAGAAATTTTATAAGCTTCTTTTGATAATTTTATTCTAATTTTGTTTCCTTTATCATTTCTTAACAATAAAATTTGAGAAGATTTGTCTTTTAAATTCGTTTATAAAAAGGAAATAAAATTTTTATGAGAATAAATTTCTTTTTCATTTTATTCATATGATGATATTTTTTTAATAACAAAATTCAGTTAACTTGATTCACAAAGTTTTTATAAATAGAAAGAGGAAGAAAACCAAATTAGAATGAAATTTGTGTAATATAAAAAGCTTCAGCTAAAAATAAAATAATCTTTTTAAGGAAGCAAAAATTTCTTTAGAAATAAACTAGGATTTATCAAGAACAATGGTTAAAGAAAAACAATTATTACAAGGGATGCGAACTTCATCAAAAAAGTATTTTACATAGTACATGATTTTTTGATGTTTCCCATACAAATTTTTGATTTTTCTAGTTTGTTCAATGATAACTATGATCGATTTTTCTTTGAAGTATCAAAAGTTCTTACTGTTTTGTTTCTAAATTTTCATTTAATTTTTGAAAGATAAAAAATTTTTCCAGCTAAAATTGCATTTTTTACCATTTTTGTTCTGCAAGTTTAGACTATATTCAAGTTAAGTAGAAAAATAATAATTTTAAAAATTTCAAGATGGCGTTTTAAACGAAATTTAAATCTTAAATGACCGTTAAATTCAAGTAAAGTTTTTTAAAAATTTTTATAGTTTTTTAGCTTGAGAAAAGTCCGTTGAAAATATTAAAAACAGCCCAAGAAAAAACTAGCTGATTACTGATTTCTATTTTTTGCCAAAAACTAACTAATTTTCTGTTGCAATTTAAAAAACCATAGAAATAAACTTTCACAGCTTTTATAATTATTTTAATGATGCAGTCATGTAAATGATTAAAAAAAATGCAAGAAATTATAATTCAAACAAAAATCAACTTTTGCAACAGTGAATAATAAGAATATTTTAAAATGCTTTTTTAATTACAATTTTTTCTCAGCTATTTGAACTTCATTTTAAACTTTTTCTTGAAAAACTTTTCTAAAAGATTTCAAAGAAAGAAAAAATTTCAACCCACACACAGTTTTTGCACTTTCATTTAAGTTGAAATTGATGGGAAAGCAAAAAAAAAAAGAAGAAATTGCATTTCAGTAGCAGAAAAAAAAAACATTTTTACCCATTAACTAGAAAACAGTTCTACAATATTGCAAAAACAAAAACTCTCTTCTCGCTCGGTTCAAACATTTATATTCATTGATTTACTCTTAATGGCTAACCGAAGTTGTGCAAAATGAATGTAGAAGAAGACTGAAAAATAGTCATCAGTAAATTATGAGATACAAATTGAAAAAGCTTTGACACATTGTTAAGCTATAGGGAAACTATTCATATTTTCAATAAAATTCCACAATATGTGAATCATTGAATGAAAATGAATTTCATTTGTAGTTCACAAGCATATGGCAGTTATTTTGATGAAATTTAGAGAAGAGTTCATAATAAAAGAGGAAATTTCCCATGATTGAGAGTGTGAAATGATTCATTTGAATATTTTCTGTCTTTTTCTCTCTATAATGTTATTCATGAACTTAGAAACAGTGTTGTTATCAGCAAAGTTCGTCAATTTAGACCGGTTTGTTTATTATTTCGAAATCTAAAATTTGAAAAATGCTTTTTTCATGTTGACTTTTTAGATCATTTCTGTTAGAAACTGAGCAGAAATAGAAATTTAATAATGCCTAGTCCGAATAGGTCTTCTGATTGTCACTAATCTATTCTACGGTACATTTGGCAAATTGTCAACTTAAACTCTTATCTGCTTTTATAGTAGAATTAAAGTTAATCAAAAATCCAACATTTACGAATAAAATACAATTAATCTGGAAATTTTATTTGAGTTGACCGATTGTAAATTTTAATCTTCGTCAATTTTGATATCAAAAAGATAAATTAATGAATAAGTCTAATGCAAGCTTTAATTGACAGAAGGGATTGAAAACTAAGGCGAAGAATTTTCTGAACTGAACTGCAACATTTTTCAATTGTTTCACAACTTTTTGTCAAACAACATAAAAACAAAAAAATTAAAAAACCTAATTGACATGATTTTAGACTTGAAAATGATATTTAATCTTTGAAAAAATTTTATTATTCAATAAAATTCGCGGATAAACCAATTATGGACAAATTTTAAGTGAAATATTAACAATTTGTTGATAATTTTATTTTTCCATTTGTTTATAAACAAAAAAATCGCCTTAATTTCCTTGAATTGACATAACTTAACCACAATTGAAACACAAAACTTCAAATTATTTTTATTTTGTTTGTAAAGTTCTATAGCAATGTTAACAACGAAGAAAAATCCTCACAAATCTCTACAAAATCCATTAAATTCCCGTAAATTCCCAAGTATTTTCACATTTTCTTACAAATCTTCACATTTCCTCGATTAACTTCAAATCCATTGTTGACTCTGGGTTCTATACAATCAGTAACAAAAGAAATTTTCAAATTATAAAGCGTCAATTTTAAGATATTCAATTAACCAGTCAAAACCGATAAACTTCACCAGTAACAACCAGTGCTCGAAGTCGACTAAACATATAATTTTTTAATCGACTTCAGGCTCTGGTAACAACTCTGCTAAGAACTTAAAAGATTTAAAAGTAAAATCCTATAGAGAGAGAGAAAGAAAGAAGAAAATATTGACAATATTTTAAGGTTTCAACCAGCAACAAATGCATGTCAATTTCCCATATATGTGAGAGCATGGAAGAAATCCAAAAGGATGTTTTTTTATTACTTTGTAGCTTGTTTATAGAATGAAGACTTAAAAGATTACTTTTTTGTATGACTTTGGCTAATATTAAAGTTTCTTTTTTACCAGTTGGTAAAAGTAAATGAAAAAATATTTTCTCATTAAAATTGCAGATTTTCTGATGAGAATTATTCAAAGCAATTTCACTAAAAGTGAATCTTTATTATTTAATGTCTAATTCAAATACAAATAAGATATTTTCGGTTAAATTTTTAAATTTGAATTGAAATTTTTGCAATTTCCCCTGAAAAATTGCAAAAATTTTTTAAATTTCAAATATCCGTTACAAAAATAACATTTTTGTTCCAACATTATGATATAAATTAAAAAATAAAAGCAATGGCTTTGTGCTCAAAATGAATTAAAAACATTATTTCAGTCTAAATTTATCAAAATAAAGACAAATAATTTCTAAAAATAAAATATGTATGATTTCGTATATTTTTAACGGTAATTTTTAATTTGAAATAAGATTTGAAAATGCGCGAAAATTCAAATAAAGTAGTGTCGTCGAAGGAATTTAACAAATTATCTTTTTATAAAACAACTGAATTTATTTCATATCATTCATAAATTATAATTCACTTTATTTATTATTCGTGTTTTATTTCTAAAATGAAAGTCAAAATTAGTCAATGAAAATGAAACCTAACTTTACACTCACTTGAATAATTCGTGACCTGTCTCATCGACGACCTGATCGAAAAAGACTTGATTTGAAAAACGGCGTTTCTTTTATACTAAAATGTGAGCAACAAAACCGATTGCTCAGTTTGAAAAATCTAAACTGTCGTTACAAAACTTTTCTTAAATTTTCAATTTCATTCGATTTAAGACTTAAATAAATCTGTTACGATTTTACCGTGACAAAGTAGACTTTGGCTAATATTGAAGTTTTTACTTTAACTGTCGGCAAAAGTAAATGAAAACTTTCTAAAAAAATTATTTTCTTATAATAAAGCAGCAGATTTTCTAATGAGAATTAATCACAATAATTTCACTAAAAGTGAATTTTCATTATTTAATGTCTAATTCATTTAACAATCTTAACTTACAAAATCAATTCTTTCCAAGTTACCTTTCACAAACAAAGCACAAATTAAAATGACTGAGAAAAGGGGATGAACTCAAAAGTCGTGAAAATTACGATTTAAAAATTTAAATTTCATGAAACCGTTATAAATGAATAAACAAGAACTGTCGTTGGTGACATTAATAGTTTATTTTAGACCTAAAATTGTTCTTGAAAAATTTCTAAAACAATTAATTTTAAGCTTCTTTACCTAAAAAAAATTTCATTAAAATAAAGCTCAAAGGAAAAATTTCAATTTTTTAATAAATTGCATAAAATACAACCACATAGTCAAACTATTATAAAAGAATTCTTTAAAAAACCCAATTTCACATTTTTTTCACATGCATACAATAGCAGTACCTGCTGCACAATGAAAAAAGAGAAAAAAAACCATCTATGAAGAATAGATGTTACGTGAGCAAGAATGAATTGCAAAATGGTGATCTGAGTTACAACCTTTGTAATAAGTTAGAAAGAGAGAGAAAATGCAATAAAATATTTCTTGAGAATGAATCTGAGTCAACTTGAATTGAAATTAATTGCAGAAATAAAAGAGTGAGCAGGTGTTTGTAGGATTTAAAAAATTTCCATTTTCCGCGAGACAGAAAAATTAAAGATTTTCATAAATAAATTTGAGTTGTTATATATATGAATATTTACAAAAAATTCCGCTATGAAAATTGTAGATGGCGCTTCAAAACGATTTAAGCGCCATCTATAATTTTCATAGCGGAATTTTCTGTAAATATTCAGATAGACCGTCTATATAACACCTCTGAAATAAATTATTTTAACAAATTAGTAAAGCGTTGTATGTTGTCATAAACAGTAATGCGACCACTGTGCACTGAATATTTTGTGTCACAGCTTGAAAAAAATCATATGAAGTTTTCACGAAAACATTGCAAGCAGCCTTTAGTCATTTCAACTATCAATTATCACTGTGTTCGATTATCGATTATCACAGCATGTTCAAATAGACAAAGACACTTATGATTATCACACTTTTCTCTGTTGATTTTCAATTTTGAGGTTGAAGCTTGACAAATTTTTGTAGAATTTTAATTTGTTTGCTCGTTTAACATCGTTTAGATTAAAAGAATTGTAAAAATTGAGTTTGTTGCTTTTGGCTAATTTTTACAGTAGATTTAGCCAGTGGCTTACTTTTTTGAAAAGTAACTTTTGGCTACTGGTTACGGATTAGTAGTTTAACAACTAAAACTTTTAGTAAATTAATGTGAAACAATTTAATATCTTCTAGCTTTTGGCTATTTTATTTTTACTAGATGATAAATCTTTGTTGAATTTAAAAGCCTTAAACTAATAAAGAATAAATATTATTAGCCGTTTATTGTCACCGTGGATTACAACAGTATGTTTTTGTCATTAAACACCAACTCTTGGGTTTAAATTTGACAATATTAAAAAATTTAAATCGATTCAAGTTTCATTTGAATAATAACTCAATCTGCACAGAAAATATAAACCAAGATTAAACAATTTATTATACGTCTAAATTGCTTGAAGATTAAATAACAAATATCATCATCATCATGTCTCATGACTGAACTGATTATTGAATAAGCTTGGACAAATTGATGAAGTCAAGATTTTCCCTTCCCTTAGAAATCTAAAGTGCCATTATTAAACGTTTAAGAGCAACCACTAGCTCGATATATTTACAGTCCATCTTCGGCTGAATTCGAATTTTTTTTACAATAGTGAAGACGCACCAATAACTTTTTTCCGGATTAATCTGTTTTTCAAAGGCTCTCGTTCTTTTTTATACACTTTTCATGGTGACCATTGTAGCGTTTCCTTGAAAACTTTCATCCGAATTCCGAATAAACGATTTGCCTTCACTTTTGCTGAGCAGTCAAGATATCAAAACTTTACAAATGTCTGAAAATGCAGGCTGGAAATCGATTCCAGATCGTCCACAACTTAACTTTCAAAATTAGTGCTCTGAGCACTCGGTTATCGAGACACTCAATTGGTCATAACTTTATTAAGTATATTGACTAAAAAACGCAGCTTAAATATAATTCAAATACTAAATAACAATTATTATTGATATCTAACAGCCAGAGAAAATGATATTGATATTATAGCTAGCTAGAGTTGTCTTTATTAATTAATTTGGAAAAGATTGAAGAAAAATGCTCAAAAGAATTGAAAAATATTTGCAAAAAGTAAACAATGAAGTTGGCTACAAATTGAAATTTTTCTTCTAATTTAAAACCAATTATGACAGTTATAAAATTATTTTATTAAATTAAATTATCAAATAAATTGATAACAATTCTACTGGCAATGTTTCCAAATTATTTTCCATTATTTATTCATTTCTATTTATTTTTTAGATTTATTTTTCTCCCTCTCTCTTTTTGTCTACCTACAAAACCTGTGAAAATTGAGTCAACATTTTAATTTTCAATTGATTAAATAAACCAACAGCAAGCAAGTTACAGCCCTTTAATTTGTTAAACTAAATAGGAAAAAAAAGGAATTTAATTGAAATGTCTATTTCTGGTATGAAATGAAGAAAATTTCTTAATGAAAAACTTCATGAACCAGAAAATGAGTGAAAGATGAAAGAAAAATATTTGACTGTAATTAAAATGAAAGCAAATAGAAAAATTTTGTGTCATTCGTGGATGAAGTTTAAAGAATTTAAAATTGTGTTTTTAATATTAAAGAAAGCTAATTAAATTGTTAAAAGTGTTGACAATTGCTTGTAGCTTATTTTCTCTTTGAAGTCATTATCAGAGGAAAAAAATGCAACACTTGTAAATCTCTTACGGCTTCTTCTTAACACTTTACTGTCATTGAGCGTTGAGTTATTCATTCATATGTAAATTTAAAATGATAAAGAATGAGAAAACGAAACGAGCGAATGCACAATCAGAGAGAGCAGCATGTGATGCTTCTTAGTGTTTCTTTAATGGCAAATGATATGTCAAAGGGTACCAAGGATGAGAAATGATAAACGATAAATGCCTGTGAGCATTCACTGTGATGTGTTTTGCTGTTGAAGGAAAAATTACCTCCTTAACTGGTTTATAAAAAATGTACAACAATGCTAATGCCTTGCGTTTCATGCTTCGTTAAAAGAATGAAATTTTTTTTCTTTTTTCTCTCTAACCAAAAATTTTTCATCTTGCTCAGTATTATTCTCTTTAAGTTAAGGCTTATATTGACATTTTTTTAATAAAGCGATTTATTAAAAGGGAAGAATAGTTGGGTAAGAGAGAGAGAGAAAATGCTATTGTCAAGAAAATATTATGAAAGAGGGTTTCGGCAATTTTTGATAAATTTACAGAGATTTATATTCACCATGGTGTCGATTTATAAAGAAATTTGAGCAGTGAAGGGAAAAATATTTTGTAAAGATAAAAAATTTTCTTTTTGTAAATAAAAATTTATGAACTTATGTAACGAATTTAATTTAAATTTATTTTCTTTAAGATGTTAAATTTAAAACTTTGTTATTGTTGAAAATTTGAAACTTTCGTTAAATTTTTAAAATTTTTTTATTTGAAAGTCGTTAAATATGAAATTTTGTTATTTTTTAAAATAAAATTTCAAAAACCGTTAAATTAAAAATTTGAAATTTTCGTTAAATTTTGAATTTTTCTGTTCAAAAATGGTTAAAACAGAAAATTTTTATTTTTAAAAACAAAATCTCGAAATGTCGAAAATTTGTAAATTTTGTTAAAATTTTAAAATTTTTTAATTTGAAAATCGTTAAATTTCAAATTTTATTTAATTTTCAACAATTATTTTTTGGCATAAATTACTAAAAATAATTTAAATTCTTTAAAATGTCAAATTTAAAACATTTTAATTTTGTTAAAGTAAAATTTCAAAAACCGTTAAATTTAAAAATTTTCGTTAAAATTTTAAAAATTTTATTTCAAAATACTTTCATCAAAAAACCGTTAAATTTGAAATTATTAAAGCTTTATTGAAATTAACTTAAATTTCTAAAAATACTTCCTATTTAAAACTCATTAGACATAAAATTTTAAATGAAAAGGAAAATTTAATTTCAAAGCTATTAAAAATAATTTTCCATTTGATCAAACTCATCACCATTATTTTTGACATCAGCAAATTAAAAACTCATTAAAACCCAATATTATGGTTATGAAATCAAAGAAAACCGCATTTTTGTGTGTTTATCTGAAAATTTTATTCTCGAAATACTTGAAACATCAGAAAATTTAGTTTAGCAGTGTTATGTGAGCGAGAAAAATGCAAAGCATGCAAAAGAAAAATCGCGTTAACATGTTTATTAACAAGAGTACAAGACAACACGGAGAAAAAATTATTTTAAATGACATAAAGTTTGTAATCTTGGTAATATCAATCGAGAAACTTTTCCGTTAAGAGTTTGAATTTTTATTATGTTTTGCACATCGAGCATTTTCAAAATTTCTAAAACACATTTTTCGTAAAAATATTAATTTACAAAGATTCAAAGTGAAATTCTATAAAACGAAAACTGTTTCATGAACATTAAAACACTTTATAGTTCAAGAATGATTAATATCCAATTAAAGAAAAAGAATTAGATATTTTCCAGCTTAATTTTTAACAAAATTCAAATGATTCTAAAGGCCTGATTGATAATACAAAAGTGCTAAAAAATCATAATTATGAAATCTAGAAATAAAGATTTATTAAACTCATACCTAGAGAGTCCAACAGACCGTTATAGTGGCTATTTCAAATTAACTAATTAAGTATTACTGTTAATAATAATAAAAATTTGAAACTTTATTGAATGATAAACGATAAATTTACATAGTTGTGAAAATGTTATAGACTTTGACCCTTGTGTTTTAATCTTTGATCTTTATTGATGTTTCAGTCAGTTACATTAAAATGTTGTAAGACGAATGATGAATAAAGGCAAAAATTTTTTCCTAAAAACTTTGTTTGATAAATTAAAATAATATAAAGCAAGAGTTAAGACTAACACAGGATCTTAGGGATCATATGAAGTAGGAAAAAATGTCTGGACATAAAAACCTACAATAGATTTGGTAATCTATGTTTAGTTCTGTAATTAGCCAATCTTGTGGTGTTATTATCAAGAAAGTACTATTGTTAAAATCTTGGGGGTAAGAACTCTTGATAGCGAAAACAAAGTAACCATTGAAATTCAAAAATTTTGTATGAAACTAACAAAAAATCTAACAAAAATTTTTGTTATTTTGATAGATTTTGTGATAGAGCTCTTCCCTTGGTTAAAATAATAAGAAACTATTTTGAAAGCACGAAAATTTCTATTTTAATTGATTAGTTCGGTTCATTAGGGTAAATATAAACTGAATCGAAATTTTCTATATGTTTTCAACCCAAATTCATTGGTATTTATTTAAATTTTTGTCAAAATTAGTGATAAAAAATACTTTGAAATAACGGTCATATGAAATTCAAAAAATTTTAGTAATTTTTCAGGGGAAATAGCAAAAATTTTTGTTTAAATTTTCAAAAATTTAATTGAAATAAAATTGCATTGAGCTGCTAAGAGACTCATAAAACTTTTTAAAACTGTTGAAAATCTTTTATAATAGTTTATAAGTATAATAAAAAGTTTTATTTCAACTCAAAATTACGCCTTATTTTAACCAGTCAAAAAAAATTTTTTTTCTCCGTGAAGCAATGAAAATGTTTCACGCTGCTTGACAAGGAAAGAATTTTTTTTTCGAGAATTTACTCACCATTTACAAAATTATTTGTGAATATTTGTAGTAAACATAATCCAAAGAGATTTTTTATTGAATTCATAATTCTCGAATTGCTTCTCATTGACACTATTTTTTTCTCTTCTTCTTTTTTCAGCAACAAACAAACTTTTTTGATATATATAAAAATTGTTAGAACTTAAAGTTCTTCATATTTTTCTGCTTATATTGCATTAAAGTATGATGTTGATTTTGATATGATAATCTTAAATAAATTTATTTATTCCACTGTCTGCTTATAAAATCGACACTTTGTTGCTACTATTAAATACAGAATTTTTCTATCTTACACAGAATATTGAATTACTAAGTTTTTTTCTAAAAGGGACAGAAGTTCAGAAATATTGAGCAATAAATAAAAGTAAGAATAGGGAAAAAAAAATTTCTTTTTCTCTTTCCTTCAACCACAATAGAAATTTTTATATTTTTCACATTTTTAATTTCTTTTTCATGTATTCAAGCAAGTTAGGTTCAAGCAATATTTCAAATAAATTATTTCTTTCACTTTTCAATCAAAAAATTTAATTTTTCTCGAGACTGTTGAAAGAAATCAGTCTAACAAGAATGAAAACTGAACGCGAACTGCTGATGAAAAATTTTTATTTCTCTCTCAGCAGCATCAGAAGGATAACATAGGGGAAGAAAAAATTTTATACAAGGGGAAGAACGATGTAAATTTCTCCTAAATAAGTTGAAAGAGAGAAAATTTGTTAGCGGAGAAAATTTTTCTCTCTCTCTGTGAGAGAGCAAGTGAGAGTAAAAAGGAACAAAAAATTATCATTTTAAAATCTGTAATCTTCCTCATAATGCTCCCCTCATTGAGAATGAAATAAAAATTTAAAGCCACACTGAAAGGGAAGAAAAAAAATTTTTTGCTCTTTTTCTCACTTTTCTATCTATTTCTGGTTTTTGGTTAGAATAAAGAAATTTAACTCTGTAGAGTAATTGCATATCTAATGAAATTGTTGGGTGGTGAATGTGCATGTAGCGAATAATTTCACTTAAAATAGAGATAAAGGTCATGCTTTTTAATTAGTCATGAGTTTCCTCTTTTGCTCCTCTTCATCTCAATCTTTTTCATTGCTTTTTATTTAGGAAGTTGAAAGTTTAAAATTTTTATTATTTAAATTAAAAAGTTTCAATATTTGATAGTTAAAACAAAGTAATCATTGAAAAATCATTGATAAAAATTTAGGGTTTTTCATTACGGTTTAACAGTAACAGTAAAACAGCTGTTTTTTGGCCAAAAATGAAAAACAGCAAACAGCTGTTTTTATGGAAATGTTTTTACTGTTTTTAACGGTTTTTTTTCATACAAAAGCTTTAAAAATTATTTTTAATTTTTTTTTTGAAAAACTTTGTTGCAAGATTAATATTTGTAACATCATAGAAATGACAAAATTTTAGTTCTTAGTCACTTTTTATTGTACTTTTATTTTCTTTAATTTAACGGTCATTTGAGATTTAAATTTCGATCCAAACGCCATCTTGAAAAAATCAAGAAATTTTTTTCAAAATGATTATTTTCCTACTTAACACGAACTTAAAGTAAACTATCAGAGCAAAAATGGTTTAAAAATGCTATTTTGGGCAGAAAAGTTTTTGAGATTTCAGAAAATTTGTAAAAATTTTGAAAAAACAGTAAAAACAGCTGTTATCAGCTGTTATTTTGAAAATTAAAAACAGTAACAGCTGTTTTTTG
>JACWBX010000059.1:0-14925 GCA_014622435.1 Polypedilum pembai
GCACCGATTTAATACATGCAGAGGCGAATATTCCTCGTATACATGAATATGTCAACAGAATTACCACAAACTTCCTGACCAAATTAATATAAGCGATCCTGCTTTACGTTTTATTTTAAACATAATTAATTTATTTATATACTTAATTTCTGTTTTTTTTTTTTTACTTTTTCTTTTTTCTTTAATCATATTTAATTAACTTTCCAATGACAATTTTAGTAGCAATTTCTAAATTATTATTATCTACATAATTCTCTTCTTAATCTATTGTTGTATTGGCTTATGCCACGTCACAAAAATTTATATCCGCACTGTAAATCATTACTTAGAAAAATCTGATCAATAAAATGAACTGACCTGAACAGCAGCTAATGCCTTCCTAATTGCCTAGCTGCCTAAAAAGCTGACCTTTCAGAAAGTCAGTGGCTGTCTAATTGCCTGGTTTTCTGCTTTTCTGAAAAAAATATTTGCCTTCTGAAAGAAAGAAATGTAAGTTTATCTACTTCGATTAACGTAACTAATTTAAATTAAAATTAACCAACTAAAACTATTCGTTTTTTAATCAACTTTTAAGTTAAACATGAAACACAATTTTTAGCTTTTTTAAATGATTTCATTAAAATTTTCAAAAATATCAACGAAACTATTTCCAGAAATCCTGTTATAAAAGTATTCTTTTTTTCTCTAACGCGTGATTCAACAAGTATCAACTTAATCACTCTATTGTAGAAATGTCAAACGTTCACATTTTTTTTTTCTATGCTTTTTTACCTCTTGGGATTATTAATAATTTTTTCAAGCAAAACTTTTTTAGAATCGAGAAATCAAAGTCAAATGAAAGAGAAGAGAGAATTTTACGAGCAAAAGAATTGAATTTAAAATAGAAAATGTCAAATGAATTTGGTTAATTTTCTTTTATGAACTAATATTTCAGAAGTCGTTGAAAAAATATTTTAGCAGTCAATTAAGCTGGCATTGTGTCATTCTTTGAATTTCAAACATGCTAGATGTGTAAAATTTAAATTTGTTTTAGGAAGCTACAGTGTCATATTTAGCTTCGAAAAAATTTCATTATGGAAAAAAATTTATTGACATATTCAAAACCTTTAATTGGTTCAATAAATTTTATTGACGTTTTACCATATTTTTCTTCTTCATACCGAAAATGTCAATTTATACACTTGACCTTAACTTATTTTGCCTTCACTTTATCAAACAAATATTTTTCCAACTAAAACCTTTTTTGACTTCCTCTTTTATGAAACACAAAATCAAATTGTTATGAGACGTTTTTGTATGTCAATATAATTAAAGCATATATCATAAAGACACTGAAATGAGTTTAATTTAAAATGTCAAATGAGTCACTTTTTGAATATAGAGATATTATAGAGATACAAGAGTTTCTTGATCCATCAAGGACTAACAAAATGACGATAGCAACAGGTGAATTTCCATAAAAAATCACTTTATGTGTGTAATTTAAATTTTTTATGCTGCAAAAGTGGTTCAATAAAAATTTAATAGTTAAGATTCACCTTAAGTCTATGATAATAATCAGGCTTGTTTAAATACATCCCGTTTCAATATTTAATTGAAACATTAAACTTTTTTCATTTTGTCTATTAAAAAAATCTGTTTTTGACTCAGCATAAGATCTATTACTTCAAACATACAATAACTATTATCAAATGAAGATTGAATCTAGGTAGATAAAGCTATAAAAGCAAATTTCACTTTCAATATTTTTATAATTATTTAAAGATCAATAAAATTACATTGTAAAAATAATTTAAAAGATTACAAATAAAATCAATTAATTAAAAATCTGCCAGTTTGAAGCGAATATGATAATTAAAAAAATGATGAATTTCTTTTTGCAAATGATGTTTGATTTTTTTCTGTAAAAGAATCTAAAAGTCTTTATCTCGCAATTAATTATGAAAAACTAGGGTTCGGAATTATGCAGATAAGAAGAAGAAGTATGCGCATAATTTTCTTCTTCTTATTCATTTTTGTATGGAAAAATCAATAAGAAGAAGAAAATTATGCGCATACTTCTTCTTCTTATCTGCATAATTCCGAACCCTATGAAAAACCAGAAAAAAAATTATTTTCTATAAGGTGTGAAATTTTTTTTGATCATACAATAAATTTTTTAGAACAACGATATAAGCAAAATTATTCTTTTTCTGGTTTAGAATTTTATCTCACATGTTTTCCAAAAGTAAGAGCTTTCACTTTAGGCTTCGTTAGAGCCCTTTAGCTCATGTTAGAATATGATAGCGCTCGTTAGACCAAAGTTCTTTCCCCTTGATGTTTTTTAAGCATTATTCTGCACCATAACAATTTCCAATTTAATAATTTTTAAAAATGTAAAACCCTAGTAACCGAGAATACGTTACGTTTTCAGTTTACTTGCTTGTACCGCACTAAAAGTAAGTAAACGGAAAGCGCAATGTATTTTTGTTATTCGGAAAAAATAGAAATTCCACTAATTTTTACACCAAAAAAATATCTTATTGTTTTGACGAACACTTAAGTAGAAATATGTCAAATTACCGAAAATATTTGTATAAATTTGTGTCAATGATATTTAAAGGAAATCAATGTGTGCCATGCATAGAAGCTTTTTTCACACAACCCTCAAAGTAAAATAAAGATAAAATTTGGAATAAATTTTCCATTAGGCACGTTTATATGAGATCATTTATAAAAATATATGCCATAGGCTTTCAGTTTTAGTGCTCTGACATTTCTTTTGCAGCTTGATTATCAGCATTTTAATGATCATCTCTAAAAATTAACAAAAATAGCTTTCGACAGAAAGGAAACTGTTGTAAGCAACAAAAAATAGCCTTTGATCGCTTTATAAGCATAATTATCAGATTTATATGCAAAAAAATGTATAATGACAGAAAATGTAAAACCTTAGCGTTGTGAACTCTTTTTAAGCAAAAAAATTGTTGTTGATAAATGAATTTTTTGATTAGTTTACACTTTTTCATTTTATTATTTTAAATATTTTTTTATAATTCATTGCTAAACTTTTCTAAAATATTGTACAATAAAAATTAAATAAAACTTGGTTGCTCATTTTTTACGACAATGATTTCATTCTAGAAACAATATTAGGCTTCATTTATAATATTAAACAAGAAAAACAAATATTTAAATATCTTCAAAATCAAACCCAAAAACAGATTTCTTATATTCCCTTAACTCATTAAAATTTTTAAAAACAATTTTGCACATGTTTCAAGTTTTTTTGGGAATTTCAAATTTTTTTCTGATAAATATCTAAACTATTATTAATTCTCATTTGCTATTCTCTGTTTAGAATAAAAAGTCTATAATCAGAAAAAATTCACGCACAACTTCACCGCATATATCTGGTTTATGTTATTCAATATATGCTAATCATATGCCCGGTTTCAAAGCCATTATGCGAGTAAAAACCAGTTTTTGGATTTTTTAACCGCCAATGATGAACCCAAAGCCTACAAACACAGAAAATATCCAGTCACAAGCGATTACATCTCAAAATGTGTGAGAATAAAAAAGAAAGAAGTGAAAAAACTTTCGCTTTCAATGAAGACAAGTTGTTGCTTTATTGTGTACATTTGACTGCTGTTTAGCGGTCGCACGTGGATATTTAGTTGAAGAAAAAATCAATTTCCTTATTTTTGTGTCATCCCATTGACCAGAGTGTGGTCATATGATTGATTATGCAGTTAGTTTGTTGTGATGTCTTCTGACATGTGGCTTAGGTGACAAAAATTTAATGAAGCTAAAAAATGACTCAAAAGAAGCAAAATTAAGCATTTCAAAAATCATCAAAAGTTTTAAATTGATTGAAAAGTCTTCCGAAAATTTCAAAAAAAAAATTCAATAAAAATTCTTGGAATGGATTTTGATAAATATTTTAATACCGAATTAGGGCTGGTTTTATGTTCTGCGATAAAGTTGCTTTGACTCGAAGGATGAGTAGTTGTTCGTAAACATTTACGTCTACAATTTTGACTTCAAAGGCAATTACTTATCACAAAAAACTGTGGCCTATGGTTTAATAAAATTTTCCGTACTTTTCCCTGCGACTTCGCAAGGTTCACGTAGACAAAAGCCGTAGAATGTTGACAAAAATACCGTCTATGAAAGCAGTGTTTATGCGTAGTTAATTGCCTTCGAAGATATAATCTAAAGTAGAATTTACATAAGTCTCAGACTGTAGACATCTACGTAAAACTAATGCTCAAAACTTTAAATAATTAATGAGAAAAAACTCTAAAATATTTATTGTTGAAGAAATTTCATTGATTTTGATTACAAAATCATTATAAATACATATAACGACAATTAAAAATTTTTTTTGGAAACATTTAAAAATGCAATTGAAAAACAAATCAATAATTAAAATTTCCAATTTCTAACAATTTTCATCTTCATGCACATCACTTAATCACTTAAACAACAAAATAATTTATTTCATAAAAAATTCACAATATAATCAAGCACCACTATGTTGAAGGTTGTTATTGTCAAAAGTTCATTGAATCTCAATTGTGGCATGCATATAATGTGCACATGTTCAATTACTTTGCGGCTTTTTTGCATAGACAATAATTGTTCATTAACCTTTTTTTAAAATTTTTGTGTGATGTTGTTGAGGTTCAATGGTGTTTGTTTTTGATCAAAAAGTGATGAATGAACGATGAAATGTGAAATTTATTTAAAAAAATTTTATCTTGAAATTTTTGATGAATTTTCTACATTAAATAAACCATGATGAAGTCAAGGACGCTAAGCAAATACAATTAATGGCAACAGATTGTTCGTTTGTCTTTGTCGCCAGTTGAGAATCAATCAGTGACAATGAAATATGGCCTAACCTTTTAAGTCTCGTGTGTATTTTTTTATCTTCAATCACTTTATCGTTTGCATTGTGTCAAAATTTTTCATTTCATTACACACTAAAGAGCGAAAAAATTATCATCGTTTGAAAAATTGCATTTAAATATCATGAAAAAAGCGGCTTCTTCTGAATATTGTTCGTTTAAATAATTGACCATCATGTGAGCAAGCATTAGAGAAGGTTAAATGCTTTTGTTTTAGCGTATACAAGAGAAGAATGAGCTTATTGAATTAGATCAGGTTAATATGAATAATATTAGTTCTGTTATAGAATTGATGAGGTCAAATTATAAAAAGCAAAAATGAATATAAAATTTGTTCCGCATTTTTTCTTATGAATTAATTTTTTAAATTAAATATCAATAAAAATGATTTGAAAATTTTATGAGACGTAAATTCATATTTATTAGTTTTTGTGGAATTTGATTTGAAAGAAAATTTTGGTTTAAAATTTATACAAAATAATTTCGAATAAACTTTAGTCTGATTTAATTTATTTGAAATTTAATGGAAATTATTCTTAAACATTTAAGCGAACATTAAATTCAATTTCAATAAAATTTAGTCTACTTAAAAATAAAACATTAATCGATTTTTAATTAAAATTTTTCAACCGAATAAAATAATCTGACTTTAGGTTGAACTGACTTAAAACAAATTTCCAACTTTAATGCAGTCAAAATTGTATTAAATTTTTTAAATTTAGAATAGAATAGAAAATTATTAGACCACAATTGGTCAGTATAAAATTCATTACATACTTTACATAGGATGAAAATTTACAAAAATTAAAAATAAAAAATTAATGCTAGCTAGCTATATATAAATTATCGAAAGCATTTAAGCTAAATCATTTTTAATACTTTCTTAAATGCTTATTTAACACTTCTTTAAGTTTAATAAAGTAAGCAAACAAAAATACGGAAATATATCCTTTTCTACTGAAGTAATACAAAAAATCTATCAATCATTTTTATTAAATTTTTCTATTTTATGTCTAAAAAAGGGTATAAATCAAAAATTAACAAAATTCAATTAATTTTTTGTGTCACAAATTCATAATTTTTACCTTAAACAATTCTTTGTAAAACCATAAACATATTCAATATTTATTTATATTCAATTTACTCCATTTTAAATTATTTCTTTCATTTTAATCAATAAAAATTTTGCAAAAATAAGCTTTTTATAGTCATTTCGCGTGCGTTCAACAAAAAAAATATTTTCTCCGGTCTTTAAAAGTTTTTTGTGTATAAATTACATAATGTATAATTGTGGGAACTATTTTTTTGGTTATATCTTGAGAGTGAGAGTGACCATTCGTGTGTCTTATGTTTCTTCTTTTCAATTTTTTTGTGAATGGCAGAAAAAATAGAAAGAGGAAAGAAAAGAAAAGATGTTTATTGTTAAATTAGAGTTTAATTGTAATTGAGATGTAATTTCATTTAAGTGATGGTGAAAATTAGGTATTAATTTTATTTGATGATGATTAATTGAATTTTTCATGACTAAATTTGAATTAAAGAAAAAAATTTTATTGAAATTAAATGGAAATATTTTCACAATTTATCAAAATGTTATTAAATTTTTCATACATGCTGCACAAATGAAAAATAAAAAATTCCTTTGAGCATCAATAAAAATGCACAAATACTTTTTTAATCAAAATGTCGACATAGCAGAGAGCAATAAAAATTCAATTCTGTAATGACAAATTGATTGAAAATGAAAGTAATAAAGGCAAGCGAGCGAGTGCATGAGTGTGAAAAAAATCACATCCATTAATATGCCTTAAAGTGCGAATATTTTTGTAATCATTACTTGCTAGTTGCAGCACAGCAATGATGCGCATAAAATGAGGCAAGGCGAGCCTCAATAGGCAATCAATTATCTACTCAAGAGAAGCTTTTTATAGTGCTGTGAGACAAGAGTTTGATGAATGAATAAAAGAAGTTGATTGTAATATGAGAAGCAGTTGTTAGCTATTGTTCATGCTACAAGTGTAAATAAAGTAAAAAACACATTTTTTTGTGATTTATCTTGAAAAGAAATTTTGAAGATTTTTTACCTTGAAAATTTTATGAAAAAATTACGAAAGAAAATTAAAAATTGTGAAAATAAAATTTAAATTTCATTGTAGAAAATTTGAAAATATCTTAGTAATCAATTTATTTTGTTTAGCTAGATAAATTAAAACTTTTAGCTTTATTTAATTAAGTGCTAAAAATTTTTGATAACTTAAGAATGAAAGCGTTGAGTTATGAAACTAAAATTTTTAATACTTTTCTATGATAAATTAAATTCGTTTTCAAAATTTCAAAATTTAATTTTCAATTCATTAAAGAATCTATTTCGGTAGTCAAAGACAAAATAAATCATTTAAAGAAATAACAAAAACCAACCTCATTAACCTACTCAAAGAAATAAAAATCAACTCACATTTCATATCTTTGAATCTTGACAAACCACAAGACAATGGTGTAGACAATTTTGCTTCTTCTTTCTTTAACAATGCACTCTAAACTGCAACAATAGCCTTCCAGCTGTCTCAAACTGAAGAAGTGAAATTGCAAAAAAAATCATTAAACTTTAATGATGATTTATGAAAGATGCTTGATGGAATTGCCATATTAGTAGCATCATTATTGGAAATTTAACGCTTATTGCAATTGGTTTATGGCAAAAAATGTTACATTGCTATGCGATTAAGATTTTATTGTCAAATAAATTTGTAAGAGATCTGTGCTTGTTTTGGTCTCCTACGAAAAATAAAGATTTGTCGGCAATAAATTAGGAATTTGTGAAAATAAAATAACAGTGTGAAGACAATTTGTGAGGTCGTTTGTCGGATGCAAGTGTTATAGAATTTTAATTTAAACAGAATGTTAAAAAATTTTTATCTGATGATATCACACTGATTTGTTTCAGGGATTCTTTAAAAAAATGTAACGAAAACGTTTTTAAATTAATTTTTAATATTTTCTTATCTGAGCTTTAAAATAAATCTTGAACTTTTTTTCTAAATATTTAAAAATAAAATAAATTTTTAAATGACAAAATTAAATTGAAAAATAATTCAAATTTAAACTAAAAATTTGTTAGTTTCCTTCATTTCAATCCCAAAACCATAATTGAATCCAAATTATGTACAATAAGCAAAAAAAAAAAAAAACGATTCAACATTTATTTCACATGTGACTCAAAATAAACTTATCTTGATCTAATTACCAAAGCGAAAATTCTCAAAAAATATTCTCACATGTATGAATTGTTGTTAATTTCTTTATGACATTTCAAATTTGTTTCTTTTCTGCTTCTCGTTTGTGCAATTGTTAGATGAATAGCACAGCATGTGAATTTGAAATACGAGATTTAGATGTCAAAAGCAACAAAGATGAGGTTGATGAGACGAGTTGGCGTTTCTTTGCTTAATAATTAGCAGTGAGATTTGAAAGCAAGCGTTTTTAGATCTAGTGCATGCAAAATGATGACTAATTAATTTTTCTAACTACAAATTAGTCATTTAATATTAAAAAAAGTGTTTAAATTTGAGAAATAAATAACTGTTGAGAGTATTAAAAACTTTTGATACAAGAATCAAAGCTTTTAAAAATATTAATAAATTTTTAAATCTTCGATTAAGTTAATCAGAGTCGAATTAAAAATAATCTTCATTAGATTAAAATATATCTAAACTTCAAAACTCATCACATTTCGAAAAAAATTTCATTTATAAAAATATTTATATCATTACACAATTAAAAGTCACCTGTTTATTCAGATAAATATGTAATCAGAAAAAAACCTCATTATGAAGTCATCGCGAATCAACACTTGACCGGTTTCAATTATTTTCGTGAATTTTGCACATATGAAACTTGTTTTATGCATAGTTGAATTAAAACATGTTAATTAATCACTGAATTCTTCAATGTCTTTATACAGTTGCTGGCATAGCGACTTCTTCTTATTCTGATATTTTTAATGAAACAAAAAGTTGTTAAGATGTTACAATGTTGCAAAAACTTTTTGAACTTCTTTAGTATGAAAATCAATAGAAATTGAGCAGACTTTTTATATAGATTCAGATAATTTATTTATTTTAGTTTTTTATTTTATTCTCTTTTGAAATTGAGTGTATTTAATAAATTTTAAATATTCTCGAGCTGAAGTTTGATGTTTAATTATCCTTTACATGTTAATAATAAAATTGTAATGATTAAGTATATTATAAACAAAATTTAAATTATGTTAATCAAGGAAACTGAACTCAAAAAATGTTTTTGATTCTTTCTATAAAAATCTTAAGACAAAGTAATTTAAACAAAAGGTAGCAAAAAACATAAATTATTTTGACTAATAAAATCTTCAATTTCAACTGATTACTTAAATTTATCTATCAAAAATGAAATTAAATTTTTTATAAAAATTATTTATAAAGTTTACTACCATTAAAAAATGGATTTTTATCTTTATTTAAAGCTCATAATCAAATTCCATTTATGAATGACTTAATTTATCTTTTTCTTCTTCCTTAACTTCATAACTGATTTATCATCATCATTATACGCATAAAAATATCAAAAGTTGAGTCACACATTTACAAATTTGGTGGTATTGAGTGTCCACTTAAGTAGCTTCCACTTGTGAACTTTTAATAACAAACGTTACAACTTTGTCATAATCTCGATATTTTGATAGTTTATTTACACTGATTTAGTTTGCTTTGTTACTTAATAAGTGATGAAAAAGAGAGTAAAATGTGAATGAGCAAAAAACTACGATGATGATAAACAAAAAAGTTTAAAATGAAACAAAATTTATGAATGAAAAAAAAGTTCATAAAATTTTCATTCAAGAAATTTTTTTAAAAATCTTTAAATTACATTTTTATTAAAAATGATTCATATTTAAAACAACAATAATTTGAAAACATCGATCATCGCTTTTAAACTTTTCTTTCTTTCACTTTTACATGCGAGAATTTGCAAGACTAAAATAATTCGTGACTATGTTGTAAGAAAATAAATTATATTTTATGAGAAGATTCGCAATGAACTGATATGATCTAAGGATCATAAATCATAGTCTAAATGTGCACAACCATGATAATATGTAAGAGCAACAAAAAATATGTTTTGTAATTTCATTCTTGAGCGACACACAATAACTTTCATTTCCTCTCACTTGGTTGTAAGATTCATTATACATAATTGTTATAGGCCGTTGTTACACTTTGACGTATCATATTTTATTGCTTTAGTTGCACTTAACACTTTTTCAACATTTTTTTCTAAATTTTGATTTGCATTAAAATAGTTAAATTAAACTCAATGAAATTTTTCTTAAGTTTTTAAGTACTTTATTTGATTCAAGTAAACAGAAAATTATTTTTGTTTTCGTATTATTGCAAAAATAATTTTTTTTAAAGTTTTTGCTAAAATAATCAGTGATTTCATCCTGTGCGCTGCGGCGAAAGCTTAACTGTGCCGTGAAAAAAGAAAATAACAAATCAACTGTCGCTTTTCTTGAACTTAAAAATCAAGTAAACATCATTAAATTTTTCATCAAAGTTTTGTAATTTTTTAAGAAAAAATTTTTTGGTATGCCGCGAGAAAATATTTTGGTCGAAAAGTGCCGTGGCCCTTAAAAGGTTGGACACCACTGATCTATATTTTCTAGCGAAAAGAAAAACTTTGGTAAAATTTTGTAGAAATATTTCCGGCAGAAGAAACTTTGTATTTGTGAAAAATATTAGCTACCATTTCCTGTCATATCTATCCTTACTATGTTGAGAAAATATAAACGGGAGGCATTAAAGTTTATTTTTTCTGAGATTTCTTAGAAACTTTTTGAATTTTAACAAAAGTTTTCTCTTTTCTGTCATAAATATTTCACCTTACACGAATTTCAAAAAACTTTTTATTTCTTACCCATATCTCATCAGATCACCAGCAATTGCAAATAATTATATCTTTTTACAGTATCTGTCTTTTTCACCTTTAAACTAAACAACTCTCAGCTACGCTTTAACACTCATCTTCACATTCGCTTGCATAATCGCTTCACTTGCTCACTTGACATTTTTATAAACAGCAATTTTAAATTTCGACTCGCTCAAAAGCGGTGTAAATTGCTTCTTTACATTTTTGGGTGGTTTTAATTGAGAGAAGAAGCTCGTGGCGACTGTGTCGAGTGTCCGATAATGAGAATGTATCGAATCACCTGAAAATAAGTGTTTAACGTCGCACTTTTGAGTAGAGAAGATAATTTTTAAGAACTTTTAAGTGTTTTGTTTGTATTTCATGAAAATATTTATAGAACGAAAAATAAATTATTATTTTTATTTTTAATATTTTTTTGATTGAATTATTAAAAATTTCATGCGGTTGAGAATTGTTTGATATCAACAATTATGATGATAATTATTAAGACATTGTATATGATTACTTCAGTTTAAAGTGTATTCGGTCACACAACGTGAAGTCTGACATTCTGATAATAAGATTAGTAAAGACAGAGGATGAGCCTTACGTTCTCGTAATATTCGTCAATGGTCCTTATCTTTTATACTGCGATTCGATAGCAGTAAGTTCTAAGTGCAAAAAATATATAAGGATTCAGAATCTTCAAAACTTCCAATTCGGGATGTTCGAACTCAAGATCATCAGTTTGCTAGGCCAACGTCTTACTAGTCCATGAAGGCAGCTCAGAACTCAATATCAAAGTTTCGCAGAAAAAATATTTTATAATTAGCATAATGCTTATTCTATAAAGTCAAATTTCTAAAACCTTAAAAGAAATTGTTTTTATTGTTATGAAATTTTCATAGCATGATAATTAATAGAGACAAAATTTTATGACAGTTATAAAATAATTTTTCCCGTGTAACTGTCATTTAAATATTTTGATTATTCTGTATTAGGCTGTAATTCTGTATGTAGAATTCAATTTGTCCTTTCATATTTCAAATAGAATTTCGTTCTTGTAAAAAAACCTATTTAAGGTGATTTAAGGAAAGAAATAGACACTTCTAAGATAAAGAGTAACGTAATTTTGCTTATTTGGTTATACTTTTTCAAACTCAACTGAAAAATAATTCGAAAGTTTATTGAGATAAATAAAAATATTTCATTATTTGAAATTTCTCAATATTTTCTTTATTTGGCTTAGCACTTATGCTAACAATACTTAATTTAAAAATAAAACAAATTTCCTTACTTAATTTTTTTCACATTCAAATTTATCGCTCTTAGTATGAAAATGAATTAATTAGATTGTGTTCAAAAGAAAATTATCGCTTTTATGCTTGCTTACAAAATTTACAGTTAAAAAATTCATAGTCATGAGAGAAGATTGACTAAAGTCAATTGAAATTGAGAAGAGGCGCTAAAGAAGAAGTCAAAATGAAATTAGAGAAATAATGGCAATCGTGTGGGTCGCAGCTACTACTAATGAAAGTGTACATTAATTCGGTCAACTTGCATAACTATCCGGCTTTTGTTTTGGACACTTGAGTAGATTTACGACTGTTTCGCTATCTTTTTGTGACTTACACACAATGATTTATTTATTTAACTTTGAATGTACTGCAATTTATCTGAATTTGTCATCTCATTCCTTACAGACACTCGCTGATTCTCTTTACGATGTTGATGAATCGACATACGATGTAGACGAAAGCAATGCTTTAGTGCCAGTCGTGCGTGAGAAACACGAGGCTGTGCATTCGGGCCAGACGAACGTTGAACTTATTGATGTACGATGCGATGCCAAGAATGGTATGATTGTCACGGTCGAGTTTGAAGAGATCTTTTCGGGAATTATTTATTCGCAGGGATATTATGCAGATCCAAAGTGCAGGTGATATAAGTGAATTTTAATACTTTTTTGATATTCTGTAAAAAAAAGTTCATAAAATATCAAAATAATTCTTTTTCTCTCCCTAGATATGTAAAAGCTGGTGGCAATGAGCGAACGTACACTTTTACAGTGCCATATGAAGGATGCGGTAGCAAAGCTTCATGTTCAGTCTGTGCTTCAGTTGATAACATTCTCGTCATTCAATCTGATGAGGGTATCACTGAAGCTTGGGATACAGCCAGAAGAATCACTTGCAGTCGCAGTGAAGTTGCTGAAAAAACAATTTATTTCAAACCTTTCGTTGGTAAAAAAAAATACGAGAAATTTTATTTTATTTCTTCATAAATTTACATAAAATTTTGTTTTACAGTCGACATGCTGGAAGTCGTCAATGTTCCAACACAAACTGGTGGAGTTGAATGTTGGATGGACATTCAAGTTGGTGTTTATCCAAAAATTACACCAATTTCTGGCTCAATTAAAATTGGCGAAACAGTTAGTGTATTAGTTTATCTTAAAGATGACCGTAAAGAGTATGACATAGTTGTACGAGATTGTTGGGCTTATGATAATGAAGACTATAGTGCAAAAACAACGGGACGTTTACAATTATCAGATGGCAATGGATGTTCAAGAAAGAAGAAGTTATTTGGTCGATGGACTAAAACAGAACAGACTGGAAACTCTGGTGCAACTTCAATTTTGCATAATCAACTTTATGCTTTCAAATTTCCTGACAAAGCTCAAGTTTTTCTCAAATGTGATATTGAGGTAAAATAAGATTAACATAAGAAAAATAAAATAAATTTAAGTTCTAATGTTTTTAGATTTGTCGCTTTGGTTGTGATGAACCAATTTGTGATGATAAAGTTGAAACTTCAAAACGTCCTAAACTGACAACAACAGCAACACCAAAGACAACAGTCAAAACACGTGTTCGTGTCACACCATCAACAATTGTTACAGATTCACCACTAAGTCGTGCAACAGGCCGAACTGTACCACTTCGTACTCGACCATCAGCAAGACCGACAGTTCCAGCTGAAAGTCAAGTAACACCTAAAGAAGATGTTGCAGTTACAACTCAAAGACAGCGTACAGCTGTTACACGTGGTAGAGAAAGAACAACGACCAAAGGATTCTCATGTGCTGATCCTGAATATGCAAATGATCCACGATGCAAAGATCAGGATACAACACAAAGACCACGCACATCTGTCACACGTGGAAGAGGAAGAACAACAACTCAAGCACCAACAACCAAAACATTCTCATGTGATGATCCAGAATTTGAAAATGATCCACGTTGTCAAGTTGAAGCTACAACAAAATTCACTTGTGCTGATAATCCTGATGATCCTCGCTGTGCTCGACCAACAACACCAAGACGAGTTGAAACTACAAGATTTTCATGTTCATCAAATCCTGATCATCCCCGTTGTCAACGTCCAACATCACCACGTCGCGATGACACTACTCGATTCTCATGTACTGCCAATCCAGATCATCCACGCTGCCAACGTCCTACACAAGCTGAGACTACACGATTTTCATGTGCTGATAATCCTGATCATCCGCGTTGTCAAAGAACACGACCAACTCGTCCAATTGTTGTTGCAGATACAACAGCTGCCACGCAGCGTCCAAGAACAAGAGGTCGTGTTACTCAACCAGCTACCTACTTACCACCAGAAACTACAACAGAATTCTCATGCAGCAATCCAGCTAATTATAATGATCCTAGATGTCAAACTACACCAAGATCAACGACAGCTCGAACTCAACCACAAACAACACCTCGAACTCAACCATCAACAACACAATTTGTCTGCCGACCAGGTTCTACTGATCCTCGTTGTGCACCAGATTGTTATCCAGGCAGTCGAGATCCAAGATGTCCTAAGCCTACAGCTACTACTAGACCACCAACAACTTACTTGCCTCCAGAAACAACAGCTCGAACTCAACCACCAACAACAGCTCGAACTCAACCTCCAACAACAGCTCGAACTCAACCATCAACAACACAATTTGTCTGCCGACCAGGTTCTACTGATCCTCGTTGTGCACCAGATTGTTATCCAGGCAGTCGAGATCCAAGATGTCCTAAGCCTACAGCTACTACTAGACCACCAACAACTTACTTGCCTC